>VDFB02271806.1:0-50111 GCA_007258455.2 Sequoia sempervirens
CCATCAGTCCTAAATAAAATAATCTTGCAACACCAAAGAATACACAAATTAGAAACATATGCCACCCAAGTAATTACTATACCTCAATAGTTAAATCTTACACAACTAAGTGAAACATCCCCATTGCTAATCCTAGATAAAGCTATCTTCTTCTCAAGAACCCTACAAATACCATCCTTGTGCACATATTAAGAACCCTACAAATACCATCCTTGTGCACATATTATTATTCGAGGAAAGTTAAGATTTAGAGGTTCAAGAGTAACAACTTATTTTATCCCCATTAGTCAATAAATTCTTTAAAATAAGTAGAATAATTTAGAAACAAAAATTTAGTTGATTGTTCCATAGAGTTTCCTAATGGGGAGACATGGGGATGGGTTTTGGGAATTGAGGGACCAAGGGCCTAAGTTTGGTGATGGTGGGGAGATAGTGGAAGAAATACATATAGTAATTGAAAATTTAGTTATAAAAAGATGCATAAAGAATAATTATAAGAATTATATATGGACCTGGGTATGTGTAGGATCATTATGGAAAAAATAGGCCCTTAAGTGGCAAAAAATTTAGAAAAATCAGAGTTAGGCAACATGATGTAAAAAATTGAATAAGTTATCTATATTATTTAAAAAATACGTACAATAATAGAATTTGTAGCAAATCTAATGTAGTTTCTAAACTAATAGGTTTATTTAAAAAATAAAAAAATCTATTTGATGAAAATTTGAAATTTCAATGTAGTAGTACTTAAATTTCAGGGAAAAAATATGAAGTAGGTGTTTGTCTGACCACCCTAACCACAATAAAATGATAAATTTTTATAAGATTTTAAATATAAGTAGAGGACTCATGTCCCAATGAGTACATTTTGTAATTTTTTCTAAGCAAATAATTAATTATGATTTCCTTGATGCCATGTAAACTCTTTAAAAAAAATATAAAAACTCGTATGTCTGACCACCTTAACTTGGTCAAAACTTCATGAAATTCATTTTTTTAAAATCCTATAGTATGTGAAGAATATAATGTGATGCATGTTTTGGATTCAAAAAATGTGATATCGTTTGAAAGCTATAGATGTTTTTCAATCAGCCTATCAATCAAGACTTTAGTCATAATTCAAATAGAAAATGAATAATAATTATTTATTAAATTAAAAGAAAAGCATAATTTATATTGATGGAAATTTGAGAATCTCCTTTAAAAAACCTTTTCGTTTCATCAATTTTGGGTAAAAACAAAGTCGTCAGCCACATACCCCATCATATCGCCACGTTTTGGCCCATCATGATCCTACACATACCCACCTTTGGTATAATAGTAAACTACTAAATGATAATGTTGTATAGATATTGCAATTTTTACATTGAATATTTGAAATTTGAACTTTGAATTGAACATTAAAAATAAAGATATCAAATTAAAAATTTATGTTATATTTAAAGTTTTATAATGACAATTACAATGATAAATGTTTAACATTAAAAAATGGATTGAAGTGATACCTCTAATCATCTCCAAGAAACTCATTACTAGAAATATTGGAATCCACATATTCAAACTCCTCCAAACCAATACCAGACCTACCTTGTCTATATATCAACATCACTAACTTATATTGTCTCCTTTGGCTCTAAATTCTATTTTGATGAAGGACTCTCCTTGCATGTAAGTGTGTTGTAGTCAATGAGGCATGAGGAACTATGTATAACCATAAGATTATTTTCCATACTATAGGTAAGCTATTAGTTTTAATGAAGTGGATGAAGCTATAATTAGACCAATTCCTATCAGTATTAGAAGAAATAGAAATCTAGGATAACAAAAAAATGGCTAGAGAGGTATTCAAATAAGTAGGTCCACGCACAGTCCACCTCAAAATTGCGTCCTTTTCTATAGTCACCATATCTATCTTGACCTTCCTAGAATAAATCCCAAAAGTGTCAATTTTTTCCACATAGTAAAAATGATGTTAGCCTCTATAAAATTATACATTTTTTAGATAGATTTCATGTACCTTATCCTCACCTTAGCATCTTGTATAGGTGTAAACTAGGCCTTTATATGTACCAATTTAGGTTCAATGCAAATGAAACCATGTGCAAGGGAGTGTTGAGCTTTTTCCATATATGATGAATTATTAGTTAGATATTTTTATTGTATAATTATAATGTGGGGTCTTGTCACGTAACATCCTTCACTTGATCAAACATATTATCAATGTGCTCATACACCTCTCCAAGGCTAGGTGCATTGGAATCCTCATATATAATCACATTGAATATTGGAGTAATGATGGAGACAATATCTTTTGTATCACCCTAAAAGATATTACTCCACCATATCCTTCACCCTTTTCCCCTACTCTATCTTGGACTTGAATGCCATTGATTCCATTATGCTATCATAACCATTAGTTGAAATACCTCTTGCAACTCAAGCATTCTCTCTAAGAGAATGAAATGTGATGTGTATCTAGTCTGTAGATAGGTTTTAACAATTCCTTCTTCAATAAGGTAGTAAACAGTGCATGTGAAATGTGGTGGTTATATAGATAAACATATACACATCTCTAGCATCATTAATAATTTGTTTTATCCAACCATTTTATGCTTTTGAGTGAATTATTTATATCATGCACACAAAAATAATTTCACCAAATATGTGTATAATCTACCTTGATTAACTTCCTTATAGCTTTGCATATTGTGTCGCAAAAAAATGTATCTTGGACATTTTTACACTCATTTGGGTCTTTCTTCTGGATGTTGGCCTAGTTTTGCCTAGATTTAATGTTGTAATGTGGTCAACACATTCACATTAGGTCTTGGACCCTTGTGAATCAATAAGAATTCTATGATGTGTTGTAAAAGTGTTGTGAAGTATTGTAACACATTTTCACACTTCTCTAGGACCTTATTAGTATAATTCACCTAAATAACCTCTTTTTATCACTTACCAAACCTTATTTAAAAGTGTTGTAACAAACTTTCATGCTTTTCTAGGATTGTCATCAATAATTTGACCCTTTCTTATGTTTAAATGACCCATTAATGCACTTACAAGCCCTACTTAAGTGTGTTTCAGAGAATAATCTTGTTAAACATCATTAAATACACTTTAATTCCTGACACCCATTAAAATTTCCCTATTGGAACCAAGTCGCCACCAGGGGCAACTTAGTCCCACTTGGCACAAAAATAAAAATTATTTCAAAATTCTTGCGGGATATTATTTCTAAAATTTTAGGTTGGCCTGTGATGTGGTATTTTTGAGAAATTTTGGTATAATCAAGTATAAATAAAGGGTTTTCCCCTCATTTTTCATCTTCTAATCTCCCAATTTTCCTAATACTCTAATTCATTCACTTAATCATTCTCAAGTATTCTAGGGATTATCAAGTCTACATTCATTGAGGCATCTACTTGCATATCTTCAGATTTCTACATCAAGGGTTTGGTGAGTTGTAGCATTACATGTTGTTTTCAAACATCTTACATTTCATTAGTTTAGTATTAGTAATTCATTACTTTTATCAATTCTTTGCACTTAGGGCATTCCATTTAGGGATATTTCAATCATATTAGCATTAGTCTTGAGTGAACCCCCGAGTTTTTGTGGGATACCTTTCTCCTTTTAGGTGGAAAACCCGAGAAGTGTAAGAGAGTGTCCATCCTAAAAAAAATTGTGGTTCATTTTGGTGAACCTGCATTTAAAATATCCTATTTCTAATTCCAAGTTCATTTACATCCTAGGAATAGCTTGCTTCAAAATTGCATTGCATTTTGCATTTTTTAATTTGCATACTAGGGTTTTAAATTTGAATTAGTGAAAAGATCACTTAGCTTGCATTTTTTCATTGCATTTCATTCAAAAATTCTACATTTTCATACTGTATCTGCATTTGACAACCTAAAAAGCATAAAAAACCATTAAAAAATTCTAAAATTTTTCAAAAAAATCACTATTTAGACTAATTCGCCACCTAAGTGGGCGACTTAGTCTAGTTGCATATTTTTCACTACATTTTCCAGGGCATTTAATCTGCATTTCAGTTTTATTTTTCAGAATTTCAGTATTAGGAATTTCATTCTTATTAGATTATATTGCATTTGCATTCACCCGCATTTAGAGACCTTTGCATGAGCGTTTGGTGTCCTATTTCTAGTACCTTAGTGAGAAGAAGTTCAACACTCATTTTATCCCATGATAATACACTTGTTGTGGATATTAGGTTATCTAAAACTTCCACTCCAAGTATTGCAACTAGTACACTAGGAATGGATACTACCTTTACGAACTCTTTGCCTTCCAATAACATGCATGTTGACACACAGAACGATCACATCCCACAAGACAAAATAATTAAAATTCATGAGGACTTAACACATCTCCAATATCAAGTGATTCTTGAAAACATTTCAGCTACTGCAATTCCTACCATAGAAAACATCCATCACATGCTTGAAAGTGAAGAAGGCATGGATGTTGTGAAACAAATAGTTGAGATATACACAAAACATGCTCCTTCCACCTCTAGTGCCTCTCAACTAGAAAACATTGTGGTTAGCCAAGGAGAACCTCACACTCCTCCCTCAAAAGTAGCCTCCATACCTACCTATACCACTCCTCGTGTCACAACAACATTCCAACAAGTTAGCAATGTGATTCCTTCCTTGACTATTCCTATTAGCATCCATAATTCCTATGTGGCATCACATGTTTTATCCTCTTCTACAGTACTATCTATAAGCATTCCACTCACTTTCCCTACCACTACATACACTCCATCACCACTTTCCCTTCCACCTCATACCACTTACAATGACCCTCTCATCACCCAACTTTTCCAAACTATTTCATCCATGCAAAAAAAAATATCCACCATCAACCAAAATCAGAATGGACCACCCACATATTATGTTTGAAGTAACCCGTTGTATTTATAAATATTGCGAACACCAATGCCACAAGGGATAGAAATGCCTAGATTTGAGAAATATCGAGGGAAGGGAGATCCCTCTAACCATTTCAATTCCTACACTACCTTATGTAGTGACTTTTTCCTTGATGATAAACTGTTAGCAAAACTATTTCCTAGGACTCTAAAAGACACTGCCTTGGAAAGGTTTACATCCTTATCAAACAATTCAATTATTTCCTTCAATGAACTAGTTGATGCATTTATAAATCATTTCCAAGTGCATATGACTCCAAAGAAGACCTTGGTAAATTTGATGAGATGCAAGCAACACAAAGAAGAAAAGATAACTGATTTTATCTCACACTATCAATCACTTTATTCTCAAATCAATGTCAAGATTCTTGACCCACACCTTCAAAAGATGTTTATTGAAAACTTGCAAACTAAACTTCAGGACAAACTCACCATGATGAAATTCCCCTCCTTTATGCACTTGTGTACTTCCCTTTGTGATTATCACAATTCATTTAGTAGTCCACTTCTAGTCGAACTGAGAAATCTAAACACGCCAACCAAAACAATTCCCAACCACTCTGAAAGCAAAACAAAGGATTCTTATAGTTCAACCCCCTTCAACAACCAACTCAAACCATAAAAAACCAAGTAGCAATTGTTAAAACTGTGGTGCCCTATAGTTATGGAGATCTGAAAAGATAATTTACACCTTTACCAAACACCCTTCATAACACAATGTCCCAACTTTTACAACAACAAATAATTACCTTGCCTACCATCAAAGCAGCCAATCCTACTAAGCCTTTACCTCCAAAATTTAAATCCAATTCTTATTGCCATTATCATAGACAAAATGGACATGACACAAAACATTGTAAGCTCCTTAAACATCTTGTGCAAGACCTCATTGATTCTGACCATCTATTCATTTTAGGTGTTAATGATCAAGCAAATAAGTCTGTTGCCCCTCCAAATCAAAACTTACAAATTTTCACTGATCCAAAGCCCAAACACAATGTTTCATTTGTCAAAGCTATTGAAACTAAAAAGAATGATGTGATGAATGTTGATATAGATGATGAACATCCTGATCCCATTCCACATATCACCACTGTTAATCCTATGGATGAAATGTTAGGTGCAATAGACATTATCCCTCATAAGGGCCAAACTAAGAAATCTCTTGATATTACTTTCTCCTCTAAGGACATACTTACAAATCTCCCCGATGATCCTCTTTACATAGCCAGTCGAATCTATGATAAGCCCACTAATGGGATATTAATTTAGATCCCACCTGTGAGAGAATGTGATCACTGAGGAATTTTTGGTATTACATAATCTTTATCAAGATGATTATGATAAACTAAAAGCATGGATCAAAACACACAATGGTTTTTCTTGCCCTATAATAGGATCGATTGTCCTTCCATTACAAATAGGACCAGAAACATTGGATGTCACATTCTTCATCATCCCGCAATCAGACCAGTTTCATTTGAGGCTATGCCATCCATGGCTTTGCTCAATGAAAGTTGTCCCTTCGGTTATACACAAATGTTTAAAGTTTCCATTTGACAATGAAATATTCACTGTCCACCATAGCGGCTTTAACCCATTGTCTTCTAAAGGAAACTTAAATCCTTAGAAGCCTTTTGGCCCAAGCCCATGGAACCTATAACACATCGCAAATACTTCTTTTTCATTTCTTACCAAAAATTTAAAGCAAAGAAAATAGCAGAATTGTCTCTCCACAACATGTCCCCATCCCCTTTCGACACTCCTATCCTAGATAAAACAATACTTCAACCCGAACAAGAACCAACCAACCAAGCTCAGCCAACACCTGAAACCTCCTTGACATCATCCAAGAGACCATGGGACAATGATAACAACTTTGTCATGCCTCCTCAAATAAAACAATTTTACAAAGAAAAAGAGAAAGTGGATGACCAACCTTCCATGGTTTCTTCCATTCCTCCCCTTGGGGAAGAAAAACAAGCTATGGTTGATCAACCTGCTCCTTAACAAACAAAACTTGACAACAAAACCAAATGAAATAGAGGAGCTAGAGAGTGTAGGTGTAGATGTCATGCCCTTGCTCGCAAGTTACATGAAGAAGAAAACAAAGAAAATAAAAATCCACACTTGACAGAAGCAATGTATGATGATCCTCCTCCCCAACCACAACAAAATGATCTAATACAACAATCACAACAAGAGGTACACCCTTCATTGGATATTATCATTCGTCCTCCTATTGTGATTAATCTGGATAACGATGATGAGATCGCTAAAATTGACGAAGAGGTGTATAATGTTTTGAATACATTGTTCTCCTCTTCCATGAGATTAAATGAGAAATCTCCTACAAAGAGTGTAGAACCTGGTACTTCCCCTAGTTCGGAACTTGCTCTTGTCCCTTTGGCTAGTTGCCCACCCTCGACATATCATGAACATGATTGGGAGGCAAATGACTTGCTTGATGGTTGAATCACATTTTTCTTACTAGTCTTTTGCAATTTCTTTTTCTCTCTTTTGAGTGTGTGCATGTGTGTAATGTGTTCCCCCATGATGTTTTGTTTGATGTTCTCTTTCTTTGTGACATTCCTCTATTTGTACCTTCATTCCTCTCTATGTTGTACATCACTTTTTCCTTTTCTTTTATCTTTTTCTTGTGTTTTTCTTTTGGGGATGATGCAAGGCATTGAGAAATTTCATGTCTCTTTCATGTTGACCCAAAAGACCTTTGTCTTTTTATTTTCCTTTTTTTTTGTCTTTTTCTTGTGTTTTCCTTTTAGGATGACACAAGGCATTGAGAGACACCCCCATTTCTCTCTCGTTAACTAAAACCCTTTCATTTTCTTTTTCCTTTTCATTTTCTTACTTGGCTTGGTTTTCCTTTTGGGGATGACTGAGGCATTGAGACACCCCATGTATCACTCATGTTGACCCAAAATATTTTCATTTTTCTTTTGCCTTTTCATTTTCATTTGGCTTGTATTTTCCTTTTGGGGATGGCGCAAGGCATTGAGACGCCCCATGTCTCTCTCATGTTGACCCAAAAGCTTTTCATTTTTCTTTTTCCTTTTCGTTTTCATTTGGATTGTGTTTTCCTTTTGGGGATGACACAAAGCATTGAGACACCCTGTTTCTCTTCCATGTTGACCCAAACAAATCTTTCTTTTTCTTCATTTTCACTCAAGATTTTGTGTCATTCTTACAATTCTATGTCTTTGGGGGATGATGGAAGTTCCAAGCTCCTTACAAAACATTGTAGCACAGAACATACTGACCCCAAATCCATGGATCCCTTATGTATTAGGCATTTTCATTTTGGGGCAACCTCTCTTTTTTCTTTTTCTCTTACATGACATAGCCTTACTGGGAAATATATGACTTGGCATAGGGCTTTCCAACTTAGTTGTGATGTCTTCTTTCTTGTTAGCATTTTTCACTTTGCTACTTTAAAGTAATTTCTACAGTATGGTGTGTATCAATTCCTTTAAAGTGGGGGAATACATCAGAATTATTCTTTTGTATTTTTTTCCTTTTTCTTGGTTCTTAGTGCAACCTTCTTACTTCATATGATGTGTTTGTCACTTTGTGGATGACATTGGGTATAGTGTCCTTCATGAGCGTGATCTATCTTAGCATATTACATTCCTTTTAGTGGCTTGATGCGATGCACTACATCCCCTAAGTTACAAATCTTCTATTCTTTAATTGGTCCTCTCTTGGAGACATTAGACATAATGTTCTCTAAGATAAAGACCTTGCATGAACTAAGCAAGACTCCTTTTCATCCTTTGCATGTTGCATGTTGCATTTGTTAGATGGCCACCTTGCATAACACAACTTGCATGCCTGTGGTTCCATTGTGTTTGTTCATGAGCTCCAAGCATACAAAGTTTTGCTTGTCTTTTGAAGCTCGAAAAGTCATTTTCTTTTGTGGTGCCTTATTAAAGTTATCAAGAGGTATAAATTTGGTATGGTTGAGTGGAAAGCCCATTCCAAGGCATGAATTTCCCCATAGCCACCTGCGTGTGTCTGTGAGTGCATACTAACCATGAGTGTATGTTTCTCACCTTTTAGGCCTTCTCACTTGGTGGACAACCATGAGTTCCGTCGCCTTAGATTGAGTATGCATTTTTCTGGACAAACAACCTAGACCTGATCCACATCAGGATGGAAAAATGATCGAAGCTTGATCTGACACTCTTTTCCTTCTCCTTCTCTCTCTTTCATTCTTTTTCATTATTTTCATGTGTGTTCCTTTGTGCTAATGCTTGGTTTGCCATGGGATCTTGATCCTGGGGGCTTGATCACCCCTCTTGATTGCTATTGTCTCATCGTGCCAGCATGAGTGCATTTGCATCCCTCTTGATATGCATGTTTGGTTACTTTAGTGTGAGTTTGAAGCAAGTTCATCCTCACTAAAGTGGGGGCTAAATGTGTCACAATAAAACGTATCTTTGGACATTTTCATGCTCATTTGGGTCTTTCTTATGGATGTTGGCCTAGTTTTTCCCAGATTTAATGTTGTAATGTAGTCAACACATTCATATTAGGTCTTGGACCCTTGTGAATGAATAAGAATTCTATGATGTCTTGTAAAAGTTTTGTGAAGTATTGTAACACATTTTCACACTTTTCTAGGACATTATTATAATTCACCTAAATAACCTCTTTAATCACTTACCAATCCTTATTTTAAAGTGTTGTAAAGTGTTGTAACAAACTTTCATGCTTTTCTAGGATTGTCATCAATAATTTGACCCTTTCTTATGTTTAAATGACCCCTTAATGCACTTACAGGCCCTACTTAGGTATGTTTCAGAGAATAATCCCATTAAAAATCATTAAATACACTTTAATTCCCGAAACCCATTAAAATTTCCCTGGTGGCACCAAGTCACCACTAGGAGCGACTTAGTCCCATTTGGCACAAAAATCAAAATTATTTCAAAATTTGGGCGGGATATTATTTTCTAAACCTTGAGGTCGGCCTGTGATGTGGTATTTTTGGGAAATTTTGTATAATCAGTATAAATAAAGGGTTTTCCCCTCATTTTTCATCTTCTAATCTCCCAATTTTCCTAATACTCTAATTCATTCACTTAATCATTCTCAAGCATTCTAGGTATTATCAAGTCTACATTCATTGAAGCATCTACTTGCATATCTTTAGATTTCTACATCAAGGGTTTGGTGAGTTGTAGCATTGCATGTTGTTCATTCATCATTCTCTTTCCATTTCATTTCATTTTCAATGGTTTAATTACCAAGTTGGGGTTTGGCCAAGGCAAACCCCTATTCACTAACCCTTAACCCTTTTTCCCCTCTTTGCATGTGTGTTTTTTAGGTCTTGTATGTAGATTTGTCAAAGAGAAATTTTTTAATAGGTGTCATAATTTCATCAAAGTATTCCAAATTCAACAAATCCCTAAAAGAAGCTTGGAGATCAACTACAAACAAAAATCTATAGATTTAGATCTAGACACCTATTAGGAACCAAAGTGCAAACCGAGGGCTACAGATTACATCTTTGAAATTCCTAAAAGCTAAAGGTGGAATAAGTCACCATCAGTGGTGAATTAGTCCCACTTCCAAGCCTGAAAAGTGTTTTCTGCATTTTAGGATACCCTTTTTGCTGAAACCTGTTATGGTAGAATTTCCATGAAATAGGACTAAGTCGCCTAGCTTGGCGCAAGTATCCTAGTTGGCTTCAACAACAAATTTTGCAAGATTCCAGAGCCTCTCTGCATCATATTCCAGTTTCCAGGTGCACCTCTCTAGTCTCATTCATTTTTGTTATGTATAGTTTGTTTTCATTCATAGGTCATTTTGCATATCACATTGTGTTTCCAAACATCTTGCATTTCATTAGTTTAGTAAATTAGTAATTCATTACTTTTATCAATTCTTTGCACTTAGGACATTCCATTTAGGCATATTTCAATCATATTAGCATTAGTCTTGAGTTAACCCCAAGTTTTTTTGGGATACATTTCTCCTTTTAGGTGAAAAACATTAGAAGTGTAAGAGAGTGTCCATCCAACAAAAAATTGTGGTTCACATACATGGGTTATATTCATTACTACTTGGACCAAATTTTGTTTCCCAACCTTCTCTATAGAATATTTGAGGATCTAAAACTAAAACTTAGCATATTTATGATACCCTAAATAATCATCTATAGGGAAATAAGGGCCCTTTCTACATATAACCACGATATTGAAAAGTGGGAAATGCCTATTGTCAATACACCCATCTATGACTATGCTACATCTAGACTTATGACCTACTATTCTTTAATTTTCTCTATTTAAAAAAATCTTGGAATGATTCTTCTCTAATATTATGGCCCTCAATTTAGTCTCTCTTGGTCGAACATATTATTTTCTTGCCCTTGCTATCTTTGCCATAGTCTTCTTATAATAAGGATAGTGAGCAACATGGAGTGGAATTCCATTGGAAAATAATTTTTTTTTAAAGAAATTATCTACCTCATCCTTTAATTATGTATTGAATATTTTTTCTAATAGGGTTGGAGTATCGCTTGTCACCTTACACTTTCTCTTAGCCTTAGCCACCCCTAAACTAGAAGAAATTTGAATGTGTTCAATTGGCCTTTGTAAAGTAGTTGAAGTAGAACCCTGTCTTTTATGAACTCTCACCCTCAATAGAAAACACGTATCTATGCAACTATATTTTCTTCACTACCACCCCATAAATTACTTATATTAGCCCTATATTTGAGTTTTTGTTCCAACATATTACACACTTCTACACCTTTACCTAAAATATGAAGGAGGTGGGCATACACTATAGTAATTTTTGCTAAAAATTCAAGCTTACAAAATTTGTGCTTTGACAACCTAGTTCCTCCAAATGACCCAGGATTTGTTTGTAAGTTTGTTGCAATTTTTTTAATAGGTACTTAGGATTAAAGGAATCCTTATCATATTTTTACAATATTTTTGAATGAAACATAACATTCTCACTCTCAATTGAATTCGTAGTTTCACCCCTCTACTTCTATACTTTCATCAAGTGCATGATTAGATTCGATTTTAACTTATTTGACTTCTTGAGGCTCAACCTCATCCTTGCTCATGCTATGTGAGCTCATACTTATAATGACATTGCAATAAATGTTATTTAATTTATAGGTTTATAATTTTAAAATTAAAATCAAAGGATGCATAATGTAAGGGTTTAAGATACAATGATTTATTTTTGTTTTCTTACTTCATGTCACATGAAGTACAAATGAGAGGATACACAAATAGGAATCATTGTTATTAACCTTTGTCAAACAAGGATTTCACTTTATTTTTTCTTACTGCAATTCATATACAAGATAATAAAGGAGAAATTGATTGTTTGATTAGGGTCTCATATTATTCTATAAAGGAAAATAGGTAAATTTCAAAGTTCTTGGCTAGTTTTAGGTTAAACATTTAAAACAAAAAATTATAACCCTAATTTTCAATAGCTTGGATATCACATAATTTTATTTCTACTCAAATGTATATTTTTTATACCCTTTTGCATACATAGTATATCAAAATGCCTCCCTATTTTCACCAAGTATTCAATGTACCTATTTTACGTTACATTAAAATCTATTTATTATTTCTACTCCATTAACCAAGGGTAGTTCACATCCCTACATTTGACTAAAAAATAATTATAAATGCCATCATCTATATTAAAAACTAGCATATAAAACCTAGATGAGTTATCACTAGCATTTCATCCTATAAAAGAATTGATTTAAATCATATAATAAATTATACATTTCAACCCCCTAAACCCTTGCCACATCAACTCTAACAATAAATCCCTATAATAATAAATCTTTCAATTATAGTATACATATTAACTTAAATTATAAATTGAAAGGTTTTAGAGTCACCTTGTGATTCTTTTAGGTAGGGTTCTATTATCGAGAAATTTCAAATAAATGGATTTAGGAAACCAAGGTAGAAGTGTATTTAATTGCACAAGCTTGGTGTGACTATTGTTTCCTTTTTAACTATATAAGAATTAGGATTAAGTAAGAATCATTTGATTTGGAACATCAATTATAAACACCCTATCCAATTTTTAATATGTTTTTCAACCCTCGATACCTATTGATATCATATTCTTAAATTACACACTTTCCCCCTAATACCAATGCTATCTAGATTTTTTTTTCTCAATAAAATATACTTTCTTTCAAAAATATATAAAATAAATAAGATAAGAAGATAAAAGGATACATAATAAAGTTATGCAATTTGAAGAAGCCTATTAGACTTTAAAGCTTGAATATAAAGTCAATCCCTTAATTAAATATTATAATTTAAGGTAAGTTATGAATTGTTAGATGAAATTAAATATTTTTCTTTTGTAAGATAAAATTTATAAAAAATAAATTAAAGTTTAAATGAATTTAATTTATAATTAAAAAAATTAGATTATATATAATTTTATTATGTCGAGAGGCGTTCTTATAGTGGCATCACATATTTGTAGATCTGTGTAAACAAAAAGAAATGGCAGTTACAAAGTCTAGCAGAATTCAAACACATGGTGGAATTCATTACGCCGAGAGGCGTTCTATCAGTTGCATAAGGCTCAAAAGACCTAAGTACATAAAAAAGAATGGTAAACCGTTACAAACGTTTCTGATGGAAGTGAATGCCTTCAATTCTGAGTAGTGGGTAGTGGCTACTATGTAACTAACGAGAATATCATGCATTGTAGTGGCATTAGAGGTCACCTAAATGCCTGCCATTAGTAACTAACGAGAGGAATAGTAAACGGTTTGACTATTTTTTGTCACTACATATTAAGAATGTTGATGCAAATGAATCAGTTTTAGGTGATCAACATAGCAGAAGGCCAACAAATATCGAGGTAGTAGATGTTACGATGCTCAAATATATTTATCAAATGATTAACAGATTAATCATGTTAGTGGTTTCCATACTACAAACTCTAGATTTGTAGCTCTATTTTTCAATTTTTGTTTTGTGTTCTTTTGGGGTTTCAGGTGTGTCATTCGCTCGATAGAGGCACAGGATCTAGAATGGGTAAATTTTTGATATTGAAGATCAGAGAGGAGTATCCCGACTGTATGATGCTCACTTCCTTCTTAGGCCATCACTTACATCCAAGGTCCAATGCATGTCCACTTTGATTATTGGACTAACTTTTGTGTTGTCTCTCTTGTTGTGGCTGTTTGATTTTTTGTGTATCCAAAATGGTAAGCTCTGTGAAGCTCAGAGAGATTGGACATAGACAATGATATCATATGGCTAAAGTGCTTTCCCTGCACCAGATGTTACCAGTAGAAAGATATGGTCTTCAACCCCACAACCTACATATGAGAGCATGTAGAATGCTTTCAGAGCAGGGATGAAAAATCCTTAAAGAGTGTTGTTGGGATTTCTTTGTTTATTGCCTGCAAACAACTATCTCATTCATGTTGATAGTTCAAGGGTTTACTGCTTCATCTTTGCAAGTACCAAAAAAATAGAGAAATGAATTAGAGAAAAAAAATAGGTACACAAAAAATAGAGAAATAAATTAGAGCATTGCAGAATTACTAACTTTTCATATTTAATCCAATGAAATAAATCAAATTATAATTATTAAATATATTATTGTGTTTTAAAATGACTGAAATAATTTAAGTTTTAGAAAAGAGATTTTTAGGAGGAAATGTGAATGATCAGGTATAACAAAAGAGAGACGCTTTTTTGAAACTAAAATTTTAATAATAAGAGAATATAAAGTAATATTAAAATTTTTATTTTTAATTTTTTTAAAGGGAATGATTTTTTATATTATGACAAGTTATCTATTGGAATTGAATGCACTAGTTCGTTGAATTTATTTAAATAATAATTTCCAACAAAATATATTATTTTTAATGATAAGATAAAAAAAATGTTAAATTACTTGACATAAAAAGAAGTTTGTAAAATTTAGAAAATTAAGCATGAAACAACATATCTTTTGAGATTTATTTAAGTAATCTTTTCTAATAAAAATATTATTATTTATAAAAAACTACAAATAAAAAGAAGTTTCTAAAATTTATAAGATTAAGAAATAAATAACTTTCTTAAATTTACTACTACATATAAAACTAAGTTTCTATATTGATATATTTAAAATTAAAAAATTATTGAAAAATATTTTTAAAAATATATTCTTTGATTGAATGTAAAATATTTTTTTAATATTAGAATGGAAATAAAATTCTAAAGGAATGAAAAATAATTGTTGGCTTTAAAAATTATAAATAAATTAATGTATTTAAAATAAAAAAATAAAAAATTAAATTATAAAAAACTAGACATAAAAGAAGTTTCTAAAATTTATAAGATTAAGTAAGAAATAACTTTCTTAAATTTACTACTACATATAAAACTAAGTTTCTATATTGATATATTTAAAATTAACAAATATTGATATTTTTCTAATATTAGAATGGAAATAAAATTATAAAGGAATGAAAAATAATTGTTCATTTTAAAAATTGTAAATAAATTAATGTATTTAAAAATTAAAAAAAAATGAAAATTAAATTAAAAAATATTCTAAATTTATTATTGCATATAAAAATATGTTTCTAAATTAATATATTTAAAACATAAAAAAATGCAATATTTTTAAAAAATTTGAAAATATTTCAAAAAGAAAAAATCATTAATAATTAATTTTATTCAAAATTAAATATTACAAATGAAGATTTAATTGTACAAAAATAGAGCAACATAAATATATAGTCTAATATAAGGCCTTTCATAATAAGATCACATCTAAAATCAATTTGAAACTAGCAATCACATTTTGGTGTGCAATGGGTAAATGTCGAATATGTGTGGAAGGTAAATTAGGGAAAATTTTGGTCTGTTTTTTGCATAAATTTGTGTACACTAAACATGAGGTCAATTTGTAGTCCATTTAGAAAATGATGTTTGTGCAATAAAGGTCTCAAATTTCAATAGAAAAGTGAAAAATTCAAATCAATTATGCATCCACTTAGAAGGATCTACACACAACTAAAACAAAACATCTAAATCAGGAAGATTGTTAGAGTAAAGGTTTTAACTTAATTATGTTAATTAAGTTACCTTTATTCCTCTCTTAAGATTTCACTTTAGTTTGCATATTGTGACATTTAATAATTATATTAATTATTAAATGTCTACCTATGAGGGTTACTTTTAGGTTTTGCATGATCTCCTTTTAAGGATTAATCTTTGTAATTATTTAAAATTCAGCTAATGCAATCTCTCTTGAAGCTTGCAGAGCACCCTTGCTTTTTTGTCTCCATCTCTTCCTTTTTGTGATAGGTTATTTGCATGCAAGTGATCTTCAGGGTCCGTGAAGTTGGCTTTCTCAACTTCTACAAAGATAATCAAGCTCCATTACCAATAGGCTCATGTTATGCTTCAAATATGGAGAGGGAGAGAGATGGAGAGGTAGAGATGGAAAGAGGGAGAGATATAGGGGGAAGAGCAAGAGAGAGACAAAGGGGTAAGGAGATAGAGATAGAGATAGAAATGAAAATGGAAATGGAGATGGAGAATCTAGAGGAGAGAGATATGGAGAGGAGAGGGAGATAAATAGAGAGAAAGGATAGAGGGATAGATAGAGATGGAGAGATAGGGAGAGACATGGAGAGAATGAGAGGGGATAAAAATAAAAAGATATAGGGAGTGATATATAAGAGGTAGAGATGGAAAGATATAGGGGTAGAGAGACATGTAGAGATAATAAGATAGAGATAGAGGTATTGACATCTGAAAAAATAAATATGGAGAGATAGAGATAGAGAGGTAGAGAGATAGATATAGAGATAGAGGAAAAGATAGGGAGGGAGAAACAAGGAGTGCGTGTGTGTATGCATAAGAGAGAGAGGCCAGATAGTTATGTATAAATATATAGAGAGGGAGGGAGAGGGAGAGGAAAAATAGAGATAGAGAGAGAGTTTTAAGATATATCTATAGAATTGATATGGAGAAAAGGAGAGAGAGGGAGGAATGGGGATATAGAGGAGATGGAGATACAACTTAGGAAGATGGAGAGGTGAGATATAGAAGTCAAAGAAGACAAAGGAAAACTAATAAATACTATACAGAGGAGAGATGGAAGCCGAGGAGACAAAGGGGAAAGGGATAAATGAAAGCAGGGGAGACAATGAAAGGAGGTTGGAGAGAAGATAAAGGTATAATTAGAGTGATAGAATAGAGAGGTAGAGAGGGATATAGAGAGTGATGCACAGGAGAGATGGGAGGGAGAGATTGGAGTGAATAAGTGAGAGAGATAGAGATAATGAGATATAAAGAGTAAGGGAGAGGGAGAGATGTAAAGATAGAGACAGAGGGGGGAAGAGTGAGAGATAAAGGAGGTGATAGAGATAAGTAATAGAGATAAAGAGAGAGAGAGAGATATAGAGGGGAGGAGAGGCAGATATAGGGAGGGAAAAATAGGGAGTTTGTGTGTGAGAGAGTGAGAGAAATATATAGAGATAAATATAGGGAGGGAGAAATAGGGAGTGTGTGTGTGGGGAGATGTGTGGGATATATAGATAGAGAGGATATATATAGAAGGAGGAGAGAGGGGGCGGAGAATAGAGAGAGGAATAGAGTAGAGAGATAGGAAAGAGAGTGAGTAAGGGAGAGAGAGAAAGAGATAATAAATATTAGGTTTAGCATTGGGTTAGAGTTCAATTATGATGATTTGGATTGTATTAGTTTAGATTCATTAGGTTCAAGATTCAATGGGATTTAGGCCTAGAGTTGGGATCGGCAATTAAGGTTGAATTTTAATAGAAGTTTAGGGCTAGGTTTTTAATATAAATCCTAGGTTTAAAGTGTCACATTCAATTAGGAGGTTAGAGTTAGGATTAGACAATTTATAATAGGAGTTAGAGTTAAAGACTACAGATTAGGACTAGTGTTGGGGTTTTGGCAGGTTAGGGTTGATATTTGGAGGTAGGATTTAATTAGGACTAAGATTTAATTACCTAGGGTGGGTTAGGGTTCAATTGATGTTCAATTAGGGTAAGGGTTCTAGGAGAAAGTTTGGGGTAAGGCTTAGGATTGGGGTTAGAATTCAATTAGGATTAGGGTTAGGGTTACAATTATGGTAAGGGTTAAGATTTAATTAGGAATTAATTAGGGATACAGTTAGGGTTTATATTCAATTAGGGTTAGGGTTTAACTAAGTTAGGGTTTAACTAAGGTTAGGATTAATATTTAATTATAATTAGGGTTAAAGTAAGGTTATAGTTAGGGTTCATTTAGGCTTAAGTTTAGGGTTTATTTAGGGTTACAGGGCTGATGCAAGAAGTTGGGTCCACAAAAAGCTCAAAAAGTGGAAGTGCTTTTATTATTTTTCATAATTTGTCACACTTGGACTTGAAAATTTGAGGCACTTACACAATGAATCTTAAAAAAAGTCAGTAATATGAAATTTAGCATTTTGAATCTACTTTCCAAATATGTAAATTATTCAAATACCCAGATTATAAAAATTAAATTTTGATAGGAATCTATAAAAAACCACTTTTTAAAAGTCATTTTTTTACCATACCATGCACATGTACAAACGCCACTTTTTGATCTGTTATCTATTGAAATTGCACCCTGACTAAGCTATAAGATCTAACATGTTAAGCTAAAAGACCTAGAATTTTAGAGAAACATGGGAAGACCTCTAAAGCTATGGTTAACTTATCAACATAGGTCAACCTCCGGAGAAGGCGACCTTCCTATGGTGTCACCTAAGACTACTGATTGTAAAGGAAAAGGGAGAAGGAAAGATTTAAAATGAAAACTGGTAAAAATACTATTCCTATGCTGATACACCTAATTGGTAAAGACCTAAAAACTTCAGAGGACAGACACTTGCTTTTCAATAACTGAAAACAAAACACTTACACAACTTATTTTTGTAAGTTTATGCATAAATATTTTGAAAAAAGGGTTGAATTCACTTATCTTTTAGAAGGGAAAGGTCAATTTCACAATCTAAAATCTATGTGCAACTTCTAAACACAATTTCCAACCTCCATAAACATAACTTTGCAAAAAAGGCATAATAATGTGAGACAAAATTACAAAGAAGCTAAATACCTCACATGTGATTTGATCAATCAATTTGATAACACACAACACTGCAAGAATAAGAAGGCAAAAGAACTTCAAAAACTGATCTTCAAGGTCTTTTTTGAATTCATGTCCAAAATGAGTTACAAAAGCTTGCAAAAATTTGACTATGGACTCCAAAAGTCACTAAGTAGGAAAGCAGCAAGTAAGAACTAACTCAAAAAATGAGTTACAAGAGAGAATAAGTAGCAAAGCCTAAGTGGTTCCACCAAAAAAGGCTCTAGAATCTTCATTTTCGTAAGCCTCCAAAAATCCTAAAATCTAGCCATTAGATATACTCCAAATGTGCTCCAAAAGGCGGAAAAAGTCAAGCTTGAGTTTGTCTAACATGATAACACCTCAAACTACCCTCAAAAAGCTCTAAAAAATAACCAAAATTCCTATATACCTTACACATGTTTGTAAACTATCTCCAACTCCGCTATATGCTCTCAAAAGGATAACTCCTTGAACAAGTCTTCATAAAGGCCAAGAGGAGTACATGCCATATTTTTGCATGACAATAGATATATGATTTTAATGGTTTATAAAAACAACATGAAAATCATATACTTTACAATTTTTCTCCAATGCAAAAAAAAAGGAATTGGTCAAATTGACCATACATTTGTAAAGAAAAGAAAACTAAGTCATGAGACCTAGTCTTCATGGCATATTATAAGGGGAATCTTGCACTTTACAAGGCACATCAAAAGGAAAAGGTTTCACAAACAATACAAAGGAATTTAAAATGCCTAAGGCATGAACATCACTTATGAACCCACGGGCATACATTATTTGACATCCATTTTGTTAAACTAAAGGTAAAAAAACACCTTCTGTCGACAATCTCTATAGGGTTTTAACCCTAAGTAAAATAAAAGAAAAAATAGAAAGAAACATTTCAATTTGTCGAGCTTTCTGGAGAAGCCAAAGCCGCCGCCAAGGGTTTGCAAAATAGAGCTTCCTAAAGATGTTGATGGAAGATTCATAATGAAAATAGAGGCATTTCATTATATTTTTTGTAATTTTCTTCCCATGCACTTACTTGTAAGTCATTTTTCAAAAGAAAACTAAATGAAAATCCTTTTATCTGTGATTTTTAGGCTTTACAGGCCACGACATTTTGCATTTTCCTCGCCTATTTTGAATGATTTTTTCATTTTTTGTGATTACTCTCTTGCCTGGTTGCCATGGAGATTTGTCTTGAAGTCATGGGACGCATCTCACATTCCTTTATGTGCAAAATAGTCGAAGAAAAAATGAGAGGTAAGAAAATTTATGCATTTTATAAATCCGAGTTTTGGGTTGTCAAAACCCATGCCCTTCTTGATTTGCATTTTCAGGCTTCTATGAATACTACTATTACTCTATCCTCTAAAATGCTGAAACAAAAACTATGTCTTATCTTCATATGTAACCGATAGGCACCAAGAAAATACAGCCACACAATCATGACAATTTAATTGGCATCTTAATGATCAAGTTCTAGAGTGCTTCTTTAATTCAAAGGTTTTGAAAGCATCCTCTGTTTGCTTTCTTTTAGGCACGACTTCATGATTTTTCTATAGATTAGCTTTTTTTTAATTTAATAGAACCCTCTGTTCTACTTTTGAAATCTCCATTGCAAGTGTAACTAAGGGTTGTTCTCCATTTTTCTGAACAGTTAAGGCCTCTTAATATTCTTGTTCCTTTTTCCCTCCTTCAAACACTTGGATCAACATACCAAGCTAATTGTTAGAATATGTGTAAAAGATCTGGTCTTTCTTGGTTCACCACAGAAAACTTTGGCATTGTCATTTTTCTTAAATACTTTGATAAGAGACTTACTACTTCTCTTCCTCCATTCTTTATCGGAAAAAGGCTATCTTCTCCTTCTTTATATCATTTCCATTTCTGTGAGAGAAATCAATTCTTCATGCCTATGGTTCTTCACCTGTAGCTTCATATGACTCTTCTTGTAAATGTTTGCATCCCTAATGCATCTTGAGGATTAGTATATTATAACTTCAAATTATTTGAAAGTCCCATATAGCTATACATTATCTCTCTTTCAATGCTTTTGATTTCTAAACCTGTCCATCCCTCTTGAAAATAGCTCTTTCTTTCACTTACAATGATAAAACAGTAAATACAAAACCTCTAGGTCACTTTCTTTATGTAATCCATTATCTCTGCAAGCTTAACACTGTGTAGTCCCTTTAGATAAAATAGATCATTAGTCTACTCCTTTCATCTCCAACGAACATGATGAAAACAAATTAGAGCTATACTTACATGAAATAGTAAGTTATATCTACTTTGATCTTTGTGTTTTTCTTTAAGCAAGTATATGTCATCTAGGATAGAGAATAAAACTCATTATCATAAATGATATACACTTGTTTGAACAAAACATAAAGAGATGAATTATATTTCAATGTCTCTCTAAAGAATAAAAAAGTGGCATGCTAGGCTCAACCCTTGTGGGAGCCACATTTACCCCACGTGTTGCAATTAGATGAATTAAAACAACATAACTTTTCCTATATCTACACATGAAGCAAACAAGTTAGAAAAAGCATGTTGATCCAGAGGATTTTTTGTCAAATTTTGAAGTTCCTCATTTTTATCTAGAACTAGCATGATTAGAAAGAGTTCAAAATTCTGACTCCAATGCAACTCAAACGGAGTCAATCAGAGCTATGGTGCTCGAGATACACTCGGTCAAACCTTGGTCAACCCTAGAGTTAGGTCAGAGAAAAAAGGCCAAAAATTGACATCGTCAAAAGTGATCAAAGTTAGCATCATCGTGAAGAGCTCGTCACAAGATTTTTGATGATGTTCGTTTCACAGAAAATGAAGTCTGTTTGCATGAGATATGAGCAGTCAAAGTTGGGTTGACTTTGCTGACATCAGCATGGGACAATCAATGCACAGTCAAAGTTCTTGGCCAATCATCAGATGACACGTGGAAACCTATGGATGAATAAAAAAATCCCATGTGGCACATCGATGGGTGCCACGTGGCACCTTGGGACACATCACCAGGTGTCCACGTCACCAACAACACAGTCGGCATCCATGTCAGCGACACATCGACATACACATCAGTGGTATCGGCGAATGGGAGATTGCCACGTGGTACCCTCCTAGTGTGACACGTGGCAACTTAGTTACTCTCCCCTTGCGGCTATTGGTTTGTTTGTTAAAAGTTGTTGGGGGGGATTCGATCCCCCCACCTCTCACGAGCGAAATGTCTGCACCAGCCGTTACACCAAAGCCAACAAGTTCAACAATATAAGGTGTCAGGTTTATTTCACTAATACATTTTGACTCAAAATCTGAAAAAATTTCATCGAAATTTTGACGAACTTTCGTCAGAATTATTTCATCGATTTTTTGAAAAAATTTGAAACGTCGAAATTCTAATCTAGCCGACGATGTTGGGTCTGAATTTTGATGTTTCAAATTTCATCAGAAAATCGACAAAATAATTCCGACGAAAGTTTGTCAAAATTCTGACGAACTTTTGTCAGATTTTGAGTCAAAATTTATCAGTGTTTTGACAAATAAACAATGCAGGTTTAGTTTTAAAATGATTGGTCGATGGGGTTTGAACCCCAAACTGACCAACTAACAAAATCTTAAGTGGCCGCTACGCCACAAATTCTCTTGAATATATGCGTGGCATCGGTTGATTTTGTTAACCTTCAAGAATCGAATGCCCCCTTAATTTAAATAATTCCCTCCAAATTGTAAAACAATAATCCTTTTAAAAGGATTAGTTGTAACTTATGGAAATAGTAAAAGCCCGAATAAGGAATAAGAGGGGCTAAAATAATATTTTTAAAAGATTATTATGTAATTAAGGGAGGATTTTTCAACATATTTACTATGTAAGGGGGATTGAGTTGAAATTCCCAAATCAATTTATTTTTCACCAATTTGGGAATATTTGTGGTATAAAAAGGGGTAGAAGGGAGGTTGAAAGGCTAAGGGTGTTTTAGCTAAGTGATTTGAAAGTGGATTTTGGTGATGAAAATTTGTGAGGGATTTCCAAGTGAGGATTTTTTTTGGATAGTGAATTTTTAATCCTCATGCATTTGAGCTTAGTTAAGCTTGTTGCATTTGTTGAAGGATTTTCTCAGTTATTCATTATCGTCCGAGGAGATGAAAATCTTGTAACAGGTGGAAGACCTTTTGTAATCATTCTGGAGATTAATTGGATCGGTCTCACTCCATTGGAACGGACCCAAAGACGTAGTCACGATTGTGGCGAACTCTGTTATCAGATTATTTGCACTTTATCTCTTCTTCTCTCTCACATTTTGGTTATCACCTTGATTTTTTTTAAAGCATATTTTCAATAATGTACACTTGTTTTTGAGTTTCCAATAAATTGTTTTAAGTTAAGCATTCAATTATGCAATTAGTCTAGATCCTAAATCAGATCACATGTGCATGTTTTAGGTGTGTTTGATGACTTTGATGGTTTTCTTAGACACCTAAAGTATGCATTGCTTATGGAGATTAGTTTATACATGAATAGGTGTTTTTACATGTAAGGTTAGAGACTTTTCATTTCTTAGAGAATTGCTCTAACATCATTGCTATTTCCAAATGCAAGAACTAAGAGTAAAAAGGAGCTAGGAGGGACACAAAAAGTTCGGGGCAGCAGCATCACAAGACAACACACCGTGAACCAGTCATTCTCAGGAAATGACCGGTTTCCCTCCTTATATGCACATTTTCTTTCATTTACTTATTCATGTATATGCTTTTCTCAATTTGTATGGAATAAGCAAAATTCAATCTCACGACTTGTGGTAGACAATGAACATTTTTACATTCAATAAAGATTACCACCTTGTTCAGAAAAGATTTGTGTAAATCCTTCTTATATCACATGCACTTGTATGAATGCAGTAATTTGTAAATGTAATCTTTTGAATTATTTCATTTATGCACTTGAATGTAATATAGGAAAGATTAAAAAGTACCTTTTCTTCTTTCAATTCAAATCAAAAAGCTCTACCTAATTGAGCTATAAGTGAAAATCTGGTGACATGACCCAAATAAAATTATTTTGCTTATTCCTTTTGGGGAAAGAGAGCTAAAAACATGAAGATTGATGAGGAATTTTTTTTGTAATTTTTTGTTGAATAGTTTTTTTTAATGGATTTTTATTTGGCCTTAATTGTTGTTTTTAAAAATCAACGTGTACGAACAACATAATTGGACCTAAACTGAACATTTTTTGAATGTTTTTTTTTCATTGTGTAGAGATTTGTCTGAAGATTGATACCATATAAAAAATTTTACAGAAAACTTAACCAAAAAAATGTTATTAAAAAACAAAAAAAGCCTAATATTTCAAGTTTAAGGACTAATTTGCTTAGAAATTAATTAAAAAATAACAAACATAATCCAATCTTAATAAAAAAATTATATTCAAAAACTAGACATCGTGTTCTCTAATGGGTTTTAATTTTATAGATTGATTCAGAAAAAAGGTCCATTAGCCATATTGCCAAATTTGGACATTCTTCTTAAATCTGCCTTAGTTTTTTAGTTGCAGGTCAAAGGCTAAGGCTCAGATTGCCAAGCTTTTCCTGAGCCTAAAACCAAGGCTACATGTGGGTTGGGAATTTAATTTTTAAATAACATGTACATGTTAATAAAACACATACATGTTATTTAAATGAAATGCGTATGTGTTTCATAACGCATATGCGTTATCTATTTACCCATTAGGTAAAGGTAATGCATACGTATTCCTAAAATAGAACACGTATTTATTTTATAACGCGTACACGTTTCTTATATAGTCGTTTTTTCCTAATTTGGAAAATATTTATAGAACATGTTTTTCCTGCAACATTCCTTTTTTGTAGTACAGTCTAAAAGCTCTATTTTCTACATTTTTTATTGCAAATTTGTCTTGTGAAGGGCATATTCTATTCAAATTGTTGGAAGAGACAAGTGCAGGTTAAATTTTCTCAAGTTGAATCAAGTACAAGAACATTTTACACGAAGATTTGGAAAAAGAGAACTTTTGGATGTATTCATGATGTTTTTGTACTTCAAAGTTTATAGAAGAAAGGATCTTCATACTACATAGTTTTATTTGAATATTTGAAGGAGAAGGAAATTTGAAAATAGGTTACTTGAATCATTTGTTTTGTCATCAAAGAGGGTTTGGTAACCATGGGATCAAATCAAAAACAAAGAAATAAATGTACAAAGTTAATGACACCCGAAGAAATTCAAGCAAATAAAGAAATGGAGGCAAAAAGACAAAGGGATAGAAGAGAAAGGATTCGTCAAATGAAAAATTTGAAAGCATCTAGTTCCATGAATGTTGAAGAGGAAGCCATGAATGATAAAATGAATGTAGATGATGCAAATGTGGAGATGGTGAATATGGAAGAAAATGCAATTATGGAGACAAACCCAACTATGCCTTCAACTTCAACTTTGAATGATATGGAAATAGTACTTATGCCAACAACTTTAGGTAGGTCTTCAAATCCGCCTCCCAATGATATGGAAAATGTATCTATTTAAATAATATATCTAGGTATGTTTTCAAACCAAAGTCTTGATAATATTGATCTTGCTAGTTTAGATGAAGCTAGATACACCATTGATGATATCAATAATTCTAGGGTTGAAACGATGCAAAAACAAAAAATGATGAAATTATATCTTATGAGAATGAAATCCCTTTAACATTTGAAAATGAAAATGAAACCCCTTGTGTGAATGTAAATGAAACGCCTTGTATGGATGAAGGTGAATTTTTTTTTTTACAATTGAAAAAGATGTGCTAGATAACCTTCAT
This sequence comes from Sequoia sempervirens, assembly GCA_007258455.2. NCBI lineage: Eukaryota > Viridiplantae > Streptophyta > Pinopsida > Cupressales > Cupressaceae > Sequoia > Sequoia sempervirens. The sequence goes on from VDFB02271806.1 coordinate 25,928, forward strand.
GGTAAAGTTTCTTGGAGACAAATTAGAACTTATGGAAATAGAGTATATAAAATGTTTTTTTATAGAAAGAAATTAGGATTCCAATGTCAACTCATGGTGCAATTGATGAGAATGTCGAAAATGAGAAAAGTGATGAAAAAATTAGGTATTTTTGTAAAACCAAAAAAGAAAGATGATTCAGTAGAACAAGTCATATCTAGTGTTGCTAATGCTATTGATTTTATAGGTAAGAAAAGTTTATCTAAAGATAAGAATGTGGCTTGTCATGCAATAACAACTACTCTAGTTGATAAAACAACTTCAAATAAAAGAATGTTAAGTAAGATTAGTAAATGTATAAAAGTAAATCCTAAAACTTTGATAAGAGCTGGTAAAAGAAGAGAAAGTATTGAAAAGGATCCATTTAATCAATGTTGGAGTTTTAGTGGTAGACTCCCAAGATCAGACATGAAATTAACTAATGAAATTAAATATTGAATCGATAAATTTTGGCATGATAATACAAGAGTACCACCTAACATTAGAGATGTCTTAAAATTAACAGTGGGTTCCAAAATTCGTGAACCTCATCCAAAGAATCTCTTAGATATGAATCAACCTAAATTATGTAAAAAATGTTTTGACGCTTCAATCTTACCATTGAATATTAACATAAGTCAAAGATCATTTGAAAAGTGTAAACCTTGGTATGTTAGAATTAATAAGCAACAAATCTCTTGTTGTTGTAAGACTCATGTACAATTTTGTTATTATTATGATAGTTTTCGATATATACGATGCACTTTGTATAGTAACCAAATTATGCAGGACATTTATGGTATTAATATGCCACTTGAAAGAATCAAAGATTTTATAGCAAGTTTTTTTTGTGAACCCTCTAATGGAAACTTATTTTATTTAAAAGCATGTATTTTTGGAGAATGCGATAGATGTGGTAACTTTTCATTATTAGGAGAATGTATGCATGAAAGTAGTTTAGATGAATTTGGAAAACAATTAGTGGATATAAAAAAAATTAAAAATGTTGAGTATTCTTTAAAAGATGGAAAAACTGGAAAATATTGTGAGCTAATTGTGGAAAAATTTAGTGTGCATGCATTTATTAAAGAATTTAAAGATAAGATTATACCTAAATATGTTCAACACTCTTAGTATGCTCATTGGCTTGATAATCAATTTCATTTATGTAAAAACATATTCCCAAATGGAACTATATTGCTAGTTGTTGATTTTGTTGAAAATTATACTCTTGCTCAATAAGAAGAAATTCAATCACAGTATTATAATTCAATGCAAGTAGCTATATTTTTTCATGAATTGATTATAGACATGTAGACAATAGTAGAGAAGATAATAGAATTTTTTTGAGAGAGTACCATTTTTATGTACGTGATAATTGATTACATTCATTTGAGTTTGTTCAATATTGTTTTAATATATTTTATAAAACTTTAAAAGAGAGGAATTCAAATGCTAGAACATCTCATATGGTCGGATAACTACACAGGTCAATTCAAAAATGCTAGAATGTTTTATTGGTTATGTAGAGTGCATAAGGAAAATAATATCCAACACATATGGAGTTTTTTTGAAGTTGGTCATGGTAAGGGAGAACACGATAGAGCAAGTGCATGTGTGAAAAGAACTTTTGCTAGAGAGAAACTGAAATTTGAGGATGCTATGAAATTTAGAGATGCACGTGAAATTGCAGATTGGTGCAATACCAAATTATCTACAAGAAAAAGTGAGCTCAATAATTTGACGCTTCTTTTGGTTAGTTGAAGAAAATGATATTTTTTCTCGACACTGAGATTGTGAAACAATTAATGGATCTAAAAAATGGCATCCATTTAAGAGTTTGAATATAATGGCATCACATGTTTGCAGATCCATGTAAACTAAAAGAAATGGCAGTTACAAATTCTAGCGGAATTCAAACGCATGGTGGAATTCATTACGCCGAGAGGCGTTCTATCAGTTGCATAAGGCTCAAAAGACCTGAGTAAATAAAAAATAATGGTAAACTGTTACAAACGTAACTGATGGAAGTGAATGCCTTCAATTTTGAGTAGTGGGTAGCGGCTGCTATGTAACTAATGAGAATATCATGCATTGTAGTGGCATTAGAGGTCACCCAAATGCCTGCCATTAGTAACTGACAAGAGGAACAGTAAATGGTTCGACTATTTTTTGTCACTACATATTAAGAATGTTGATGCAAATGAATCAGTTTTAGGTGATCAACAGAGCAGAAGGCCAAAAAATATCGAGGTAGTAGATGTTACGATGCTCAAATCTATTTATCAAATGATTAACAGATTAATCATGTTAGTGGTTTCCATACTACAAACTCTAGATTTGTAGCTCTATTTTTCAATTTTTGTTTTATGTTCTTCTGGGGTTTCAGGTGTGTCATTCGCTCGATAGAGGCACATGATCTAGAATGGGGACATTGTTGATATCAAAGATCAGAGAGGAGTATCCTGACCGTATGATGCTCACTTCCTTCTTAGGCCATCACTTACATCCAAGGTCCAACGCATGTCCACTTTGATTATTGGACTGACTTTTGTGTTGTCGCTCTTGTTGTGGCTATTTGATTTTTTGTGTATCCAAAATGGTAAGCTCTGTGAAGCTCAGAGAGATTGGACACAGACAATGATATCGAATGGCTAAAGTGCTTTCCCTACACCAAATGTTACCAGTAGAAAGATATGGTCTTCAACCCCACAACCTACATATGAGAGCATGTAGAATGCTTTCAGAGCAGGGACGAAAAATCCTTAAGAGTGTTGTTGGGATTTATTTGTTTATTACCTGCTATGATTTGTTAGGCCTCAACATAGTGAAGATGCCCACGCTGGTGTTCCATTTCGACAGGGGAGCTCATTTGTCTCTGCCTGCAAAAAACTATCTCATTCATGTTGATAGTTCAAGGGTTTACTGCTTCATCTTTGCAAGTACCAAAAAAAATAGAGAAATGAATTAGAGAAATAAATACACACACAAAAAAAAAACGAGAAATAAATTAGAGCATTGCAGAATTACTATCTTTTCATATTTAATCCAATGAAATAAATCAAATTATAATTATTAAATATATTATTGTGTTTTAAAATGATTGACATAATTTAAGTTTTAGAAAAGAGATTTTTAGGAGGAAATGTGAATGATAGAGAAGCTTTGTTGAAAATAAAATTTTATTAATAAGAGAATATAAAGTAATATTAAAATTTTTATTTTTAATTTTTTTAAAGGGAATGATTTTTTATATTATGACAAGTTATCTATTGGAATTGAATGCACTGGTTCGTTGAATTTATTTAAATAATAATTTCCAACAAAATATATTATTTTTAATGATAAGATAAAAAAATGTTAAATTACTTGACATAAAAAGAAGTTTGTAAATTTTAGAAAATTAAGCATGAAACAACATATCTTTTGAGATTTATTTAAGTAATCTTTTCTAATAAAAATATTATTATTTATAAAAAGCCTACACATAAAAAGAAGTTTCTAAAATATATAAGATTAAGAAAGAAATAACTTTCTTAAATTTACTACTACATATAAAACTAAGTTTCTATATTGATATATTTAAAATTAAAAAATTATTGAAAAATATTTTTAAAAATATATTCTTTGATTGAATGTAAAATATTTTTTTAATATTAGAATGGAAATAAAATTCTAAAGGAATGAAAAATAATTGTTTGCTTTAAAAATTCTAAATAAATTAATGTATTTAAAATAAAAAAATAAAAAATTAAATTATAAAAAACTACACATAAAAGAAGTTTCTAAAATTTATAAGATTAAGTAAGAAATAACTTTCTTAAATTTACTACTACATATAAAACTAAGTTTCTATATTGATATATTTAAAATTAACAAATATTGAAAAATCTTTAAAAAAAATGTATTCTTTGATTTAATGTAAGATATTTTTCTAATATTAGAATGGAAATAAAATTATAAAGGAATGAAAAATAATTGTTCATTTTAAAAATTGTAAGTAAATTAATGTATTTAAAAATTAAAAAAAAATGAAAATTAAATAAAAAAATATTCTAAATTTATTATTGCATATAAAAATATGTTTCTAAATTAATATATTTAAAACATAAAAAAATGCAATATTTTTTTTTAAAAATGAAAATATTTCAAAAAGAAAAAATCATTAATAATTAATTTTATTCAAAATTAAATATTATAAATGAAGATTTAATTGTACAAAAAATAGAGCAACATAAATATATAGTCTAATATAAGGCCTTTCATAATAAGATCACATCTAAAATGGGGGAAACCCTGCTGGCCGAACGGTTGGTATGGTCGTGCTAAGGCTTTGGATTCGTCCTATGTAGGTCCAAGGTTCGACTCACACCAGCCGGATTAAAGTGGCGACAATCTTGTGCGGCCCCGGGCTGTCACCTCCAGTGGATTAGTCTCACCTCAGCTTGCCTCCTCTGTTCCCCAAAACCTGGCAAAAAAGTAAGCCCAGGGCAAGGGTGGTGGAGCTCGCTGGGCTGGGTCGCGGGGATACCATTGGGTATCAAAAAAAAAAAGATCACATCTAAAATCAATTTGAAACTAGCAATCACATTTTGGTGTGCAATGGGTAAATGTCGAATATGTGTGGAAGGTAAATTAGGGAAAATTTTGGTCTGTTTTTTGCATAAATTTGTGTAGTAAACATGAGGTCAATTTGTAGTCCATTTAGAAAATGATGTTTGTGCAATAAAGGTCTCAAATTTCAATAGAAAAGTGAAAAATTCAAATCAATTATGCATCCACTTAGAAGGATCTACACACAACTAAAACAAAACATCTAAATCAGGAAGATTGTTAGAGCAAATGTTTTAACTTAATTATGTTAATTAAGTTACCTTTATTCCTCTCTTCACTTTAGTTTGCATATTGTGACATTTAATAATTATATTAATTATTAAATGTCTACCTATTAGGGTTACTTTTAGGTTTTGCATGATCTCCTTTTAAGGATTTATCTTTGTAATTATTTAAAATTCAACTAATGCAATCTCTCTTGAAGCTTGCAGAGCACCCTTGCTTTTTTGTCTCCATCTCTTCCTTTCTGTGACAGGTTATTTGCATGCAGGTGATCTTCAGAGTCTGTGAAGTTGGCTTTCTCAACTTCTACAAAGATAATCAAGCTCCATTACCAATAGGCTCATGTTATGCTTCAAATAAGGAGAGAGGGAGAGAGATGGAGAGGTAGAGATGGAAAGAGGGAGAGATATAGGGGGAAGAGCAAGAGAGAGACAAAGGGGTAAGGAGATAGAGATAGAGATAGAAATGAAAATGGAAATGGAGATAGAGAATCTAGAGGAGAGAGATATGGAGAGGAGAGGGAGATAAATAGAGAGAAAGGATAGAGGGATAGATAGATGTGGAGAGATAGGGAGAGACATGGAGAGAATGAGAGGGGACAAAAATAAAAAGATATAGGGAGTGATATATAAGAGGTAGAGATGGAAAGATATAGGGGTAGAGAGACATGTAGAGATAATAAGATAGAGATAGAGGTATTGATGAAAAAATAAATATGGAGAGATAGAGATAGAGAGGTAGAGAGATAAATATAGAGATAGAGGAAAAGATAGAGAGGGAGAAACAAGGAGTGCGTGTGTGTATACATAAGAGAGAGAGGGAGATAGTTATGTATAAATATATAGAGAGGGAGGGAGAGGAAGGAGAAAAATAGAGATAGAAGAGAGAAGTATTTAAAGATATATCTAAAGGAGTGATAGGGAGAAAGGGGGAGAGAGGGAGAGATAGGGATATAGAGGAGAGATGGAGAGATAGATACAACTTGGGAAAGATGGAGGGGGAGAGATATAGAGAGTCAAAGACAAAGGAAAAGCAATAAATATATAGAGGGAGAGATGGAAGCAGAGACAAAGAGGGAAGGGATAAATAGAGAGAAAAAGAGGGAGATAATGAAAAGGAGGAGTTGGAGAGAGAAAGATAAAGATATAGTAAGTGATAAATAGAGAGAGGTAGAGAGGGATATAGAGAGAGTAGGAGAGATGGAGGGAGAGATTGAGTGAATAAGTGAGAGATATAGATAATGAGATATAAAGAGTGAGGGAGAGGGAGAGATTGGAAGATAGAGATAGAGAGGGAAGAGTGAGAGATAAAAGAGGTGATGGAGATAAGTAATAGAGATAGAGAGGAAGAGAGAGAGAGATAGAGGGGGGAGAGGTAGATATAGGGAGGGGAAAATAGGGAGTTTGTGTGTGAGAGAGAGAAATATATAGATATAAATATACGGAGGGAGAAATAGGGAGTGTGTGTGTGTGTGTGAGGGAGAGATATTGAGATATAGATAGAGAGGGATATATATAGGGAGAGAGAGAGAGGGATAGAAATAGAGAGAATAGAGAAGTAGAGAGATATAGAAAGAGAGTGATAGGGAGAGAGAGAGATAATAAAGCTTGGGTTTAGCATTAGGGTTAAGGTTCAATTATGATTTGGATTGTGGTTTGGGTTAAATTAGGGTTAAGATTCAATAGGTTAGGCTTAGAGTTAGGGATCCAGCTTAATTAAGGTTGAATTTTAATAGGGTTAGGGCTAGGCTTTTAATATAAATCCTAGGTTTAAAGGGTTTGCATTCAATTAGGGTTAGAGTTAGGAGCTACAAATTAAGATTAATGTTAGGGTTTTTGTAAGGGTTAGGGTTAATGTTAGATGATTAATCAGTGTGAGGGGTAGGATTTAATTAGGACTAAGATTTAATTACCTAGGGTGGGTTAGGGTTCAATTGATGTTCAATTAAGGTAAGGGTTCTAGGAGAAAGTTTGGGGTAAGGCTTAGGATTGGGGTTAGAATTCAATTAGGATTAGGGTTAGGGTTACAATTATGGTAAGGGTTAAGATTTAATTAGGAATTAATTAGGGATACAGTTAGGGTTTATATTCAATTAGGGTTAGGGTTTAACTAAGGTTAGGATTAATATTTAATTATAATTAGGGTTAAAGTAAGGTTACAGTTAGGGTTCATTTAGGCTTAAGTTTAGGGTTTAATTAGGGTTACAGGGCTGATGCAAGAAGTTGGGTCCACAAAAAGCTCAAAAAGTGGAAGTGCTTTTGTTTTTTTTCATAATTTGTCACACTTGGACTGAAAATTTGAGGCACTTACACAATGAATCTTAAAAAAAGTCAGTAATATGAAATCTAGCATTTTGAATCTACTTTCCAAATATGTAAATTATTCAAATACCTAGATTATAAAAATTAAATTTTGATAGGGATCTATAAAAAACCACTTTTTAAAAGTCCCTATTTTTTTACCATACCATGCACATGTACAAACACCACTTTTTGATCTGTTATCTATTGAAATTGCACCCTGACTAAGCTGTAGGATCTAACATGTTAAGCTACAAGACCTAGAATTTTAGAGAAACATGAGAAGACCTCTAAAGCTATGGTTATCTTATCAATAGAGGTCAATCTCCGGAGAAGGCAAGCTTCCTATGGTGTCACCTAAGACTACTGATTGTAAAGGAAAAGGGAGAAGGAAAGATTTAAAATGAAAACTGGTAAAAATACTATTCCTATGCTGATACACCTAATTGGTAAAGACGTGAGAACTTCAGAGGACAGACACTTGCTTTTCAATAACTAAAAACAAAACACTTACACAACTTATTTTTGTAATTTTATGCATAAATATTTTGAAAAAAGGCTTGAATTCACTTATCTTTCAGGTCAATTTCACAATCTAAAATCTATATGCAACTTCTAAACACAATTTCCAACCTACATAAACATAACTTTGCAAAAAAGGCATAATAATGTGAGACAAAATTACAATGAAGTTAAAATACCTCACATGTGATTTGATCAATCACTTTGATAACACACAACACTGCAAGAATAAGAAGGAAAAAGAACTTCAAAAATTGATCTTCAAGGTCTTTTTTGAATTCATGTCCAAAATGAGTTACAAAAGCTTGCAAAAATTTGACTATGAACTCCAAAAGTCACTAAGTAGGAAAGCAGCAAGTAAGAACTAACTCAAAAAATGAGTTACAAGAGAGAATAAGTAGCAAAGCCTAAGTGGTTCCACCAAAAAAGGCTCTAGAATCTTCATTTTTGTAAGCCTCCAAAAATCCTAAAATATAGCCATTAGATATACTCCAAATGTGCTCCAAAAGGCGGAAAAAGTCAAGCTTAAGTTTGTCTAACATGATAACACCTCAAACTACCCTCAAAAAGCTCTCAAAAATAACCAAAATTCCTATATACCTTCCACATGTTTGTAAACTATCTCCAACTCCCCTCTATGCTCTCAAAAGGATAACTCCTTGAACAAGTCTTCATAAAGGCCAAGAGGAGTACATGCCATATTTTTGTATGAGAATAGATATATGCTTTTAATGGTTTATAAAAACAACATGAAAATCATATACTTTACAATTTTTCTCCAATGCAAAAAAAAAGGAATTGGTCAAATTGACCATACATTTGTAAAGAAAAGAAAACTAAGTCATGAGACCTAGTCTTCATGGCATATTATAAGGGGAATCCTACACTTTACAAGGCACGTCAAAAGGAAAAGGTTTCACAAACAATACAAAGGCATTTAAAATTCCTAAGGCATGAACATCACTTATGAACCCATGGGCATACATTATTTGACATCCATTTTGTTAAACTAAAGGTAAAAAACACCTTTTGTCGACAATCTCTATAGGGTTTTAACCCTAAGTAAAACAAAAGAAAAAATAGAAAGAAACATTTCAATTTTTTGAGCTTTCTGGAGAAGCCAAAGTTGTCGCCAAGGGTTTGCAAAATAGAGCTTCCTGAAGATGTTGATGGTAGATTCATAATGAAAATAGAGGCATTTCATTATATTTTTTGTAATTTTCTTCCCATGCACTTACTGGTAAGTCATTTTTCAAAAGAAAACTGAATGAAAAATCTTTTATCTATGATTTTTAGACTTTGCAGGCCATGACATTTTGCATTTTCCTCACCTATTTTGAATGATTTTTTCATTTTTTGTGATTACTCTCTTGCCTGGCTGCCATGGAGATTTGTCTTGAAGTCATGGGATGCATCTCACATTCCTTTATGTGAAAAATAATAGAAGAAAAAATGAGAGGTAAGAACATTTATGAATTTTATAAAGCCGAGTTTTGGGTTGTCAAAACCCGTGCCCTACTTGATTTGCATTTTCAGGCTTCTATGAATACTACTATTACTCTATCCTCTAAAATGCCGAAACAAAAACTATGTCTTATCTTTGTATGTAACCAATAGGCACCAAGAAAATATAGCCACACAATCGTGACAGTTTAACTGGCATCTTAATGATCAAGTTCCAGAGTGCTTCTTTAATTCAAAGGTTTTGAAAGCATCCTCTATTTGCTTTGTTTTAGGCATGGCTTCATGATTTTTCTGTAGATTAGCATTTTTTAATTTAATAGAACCCTCTGTTCTACTTTTGAAATCTCCATTGCAAGTGTAACTAAGGGTTGTTCTCCATTTTTCTGAACAGTTAAGGCCTCTTAATATTCTTGTTCTTTTTGCCCTCTTTCAAACATGTGGATCAACATACCAAGCTAATTGTCAGAATATGTGTAAAATATCTACTCTTTCTTGGTTCACCACAGAAAACTTTGGCATTGTCATTTTTCTTAAATACTTTGATAAGAGACTTACTACTTCTTTTCCTCCATTCTTTATTGGAAAAAGGCTATCTTCTCCTTCTTTATATCATTTCCATTTCTGTGAGAGAAATAAATTCTTCATGCCTATGGTTCTTCACCTATAGCTTCATATGACTCTTCTTGTAAATGTTTGCATCCCTGATGCATCTTGAGGATTAGTATATTATAACTTTAAATTATTTGAAAGTCCCATATGGCAATACATTATCTCTCTTTCAATGCTTTTGATTTCTAAACTTGTCCATCCCTCTTGAAAATAGCTCTTCCTTTCACTTACAATGATAAAATAGTAAATACAAAACCTCTAGGTCACTTTCTTTATGTAATCCATTATCTCTGCAAGCTTAACACCATGTAGTCCCTTTAGATAAAATAGATCATTAGTCTGCTCCTTTCATCTCCAATGAACATGAAGAAAACAAATTAGAGCTATACTTACATGAAACAGTAAGTTATATCTACTTTGATCTTTGTGTCTTTCTTTAAGCAAGTATATGTCATCTAGGATAGTGAATAAAACTCATTATCATAAATGATATACACTTGTTTGAACAAAACATAAAGAGATGAATTATATTTCAATGTCTCTCTAAAGCATAAAAAAGTGGCACGCTGGGCTCAACCCTTGTGGGAGCCACATTTACCCCATGTGTTGCAATTAGATGAATTAAAACAACAACATAACTTTTCCTATATCTGCACATGAAGCAAACAAGTTAGAAAAAGCATGTTGATCTGGAGGATTTTTTGTAAAATTTTGAAGTTCCTCATTTTTCTCTAGAACTAGCACATGATTAGAAAGAGTTCAGAATTATAACTCCAGCGCAACTCAAACGGAGTCAATCGGAGCTACGGTGCTCGAGATACACTCGGTCAAACCTTGGTCAACCCTAGAGTTAGGTCAGAGAAGAAAAGGGCCAAAAATTGACATCGTCAAAAGTGATCAAAGTTAGCGTCATCGTGAAGAGCTTGTCACAAGATTTTTGACAATGTTCGTTTCACAGAAAATGAAGTCTGTTTGCACAAGATATGAGCAGTCAAAGTTGGGTTGACTTTGCTGTCATCAGCATGGGACAGTCAACGCACATTCAGAGTTCTTGGCCAATCATCAGATGACACGTGGAAACCTATGGATGAATAAAAAAATCCCACATGGCACATAGATGGGTGCCACATGGCACCTTGGGACACATCACCAGGTGTCCACGTCACCAACACAGTCAGCATCCCAGTTGGCATCCACGTCAGTGACACATCGACATACACATCAGTGGTATCGGTGAATGGAAGCTTGCCACATGGCACCCTCCTAGTGCGACACATGGAAACTTAGTTACTCTCCCCCCACAGCTATTGGTTTGTTTGTTAAAAGTTGTTGGGGGGGATTCGATCCCCCCACCTCTCACGAGCGAAACGTCTGCACTAGCCATTACACCAAAGCCAACAAGTTCAACAATATAAGGTGTTAGGTTTATTTCACTGATACATTTTGACTCAAAATCTGACAAAAGTTCGTCAGAATTATTTCATTGATTTTCTAACAAAATTTGAAACGTCGAAATTCTGATCCAGCTAACGATGTTGGCTCAGAATTTTGACGGTTCAAATTTCATCCGAAAATTGACAAAATAATTCCGATGAAAGTTCGTCGAAATTCCGGCAAACTTTTGTCAGATTTTGAGTCAAAATTTATCAGTGTTTTGACAAATAAATGATGCGGGTTTAGTTTTAAAATGATCGGTCGACGGGGTTTGAACCCCAAACTGACCAACTAACAAAATCTTAAGTGACCGCTATGCCACAAATTCTCTTGAATATATGTGTGGCATCGGTTGATTTTGTTAACCTTCAAGAATCGAATGCCCCCTTAATTTAAATAATTCCCTCCAAATTGTAAAACAATAATCCTTTTAAAAGGATTAGTTGTAACTTATGGAAATAGTAAAAGCCCGAATAAGGAATAAGAGGGGCTAAAATAATATTTTTAAAAGATTATTATGTAATTAAGGGAGGATTTTTCAACATATTTACTATGTAAGGGGGATTGAGTTGAAATTCCCAAATCAATTGGTTTTTCACCAATTTGGGAATATTTGTGGTATAAAAAGGGGTAGAAGGGAGGTTGAAAGGCTAAGGGTGTTTTAGCTAAGTGATTTGAAAGTGGATTTTGTTGATGAAAATTTGTGAGGGATTTTCAAGTGAGGATTTTTTTTGGATAGTGAATTTTTAATCCTCATGCATTTGAAGCTTAGTTAAGCGTGTTGCATTTGTTGAAGGATTTTCTCGGTTATTCATTATCGTCCGAGGAGATGAAAATATTGTAACAGGTGGAAGACCTTTTGTAATCATTCTGGAGAATAATTGGATCGGTCTCACTCCATTGGAACGGACCCAAAGATGTAGTCACGATTGTGGCAAACTTTGTTATCAGATTATTTGCACTTTATCTCTTCTTCTCTCTCACATTTTGGTTATCACCTTGATTTTTTTTAAAGCATATTTTCAATAATGTACACTTGTTTTTGATTTTCCATTAAATTATTTTAAGTTAAGCATTCAATTATGCAATTAGTCTAGATCCTAAATCAGATCGCATGTGCATGTTTTAGGTGTGTTTGATGACTTTGATGGTTTTCTTAGACACCTAAAGTATGCATTGCTTATGGAGATTAGTTTATACATGAATAGGTGTTTTTTCATGTAAGGTTAGAGACTTTTCATTTCTTAGAGAATTGCTCTTTCATCATTGCTATTTCCAAATGCAAGAAGTAGGAGTAAAAAGGAGCTAGGAGGGACACAAAAAGCTCGGGGCAGCAGCAACACAAGATAACACACCGTGAACCAGTCATTCTTAGACAATGACTGGTTTCCCTCCTTATATGCACATTTTCTTTCATTTACTTATTCATGTATATGCTTTTTCTCAATTTGTATGGAATAAGCAAAAGTCAATCTCACGACTTGTGTGAGACAATGAACATTTTTACATTCAATAAAGATTACCTCCTTGTTCAAAAAATATTTGTGTAAATGCTTCTTATATCACATGCACTTGTATTGAATGCAGTAATTTGTAAATGTAATCCTTTGAATTATTTCATTTATGCACTTGAATGTAATATACGAAAGATTAAAAAGTACATTTTCTTCTTTCAATTCAAATAAAAAAGCTCTACCTAATTGAGCTATAAGTGAAAATCTGGTAACATGACCCAAATAAAATTATTTTGCTTATTCCTTTTGGGGAAAGAGAGCTAAAAGCATGATGATTGATGAGGAATTTTTGTTGTAATTTTTTGTTGAATATTTTTTTTAATGAATTTTTATTTGTCCTTAATTGTTGTTTTTAAAAATCAACGTGTATGAACAACATAGTTGGACCTAAACTGAACATTTTTTGAATTTTTTTTTTCATTGTGTAGAGATTTGTCTGAAGATTGATGCCATATAAAAAAATTTACAAAAAACTTAACCAATAAAAGTTATTAAAAAATAAAAAAAGCCTAATATTTCAAGTTTAAGGACTAATTTGATTATAAATTAATTAAAAAATAACAAACATAATCCAATCTTAATAAAAAAATTATATTCAAAAACTAGACATCGTGTTCTCTAATGGGTTTTAATTTTATAGATTGATTCAGAAAAAATGTCTATTAGCCATATTGCCAAATTTGGACATTCTTCTTAAATCTGCCTTAGTTTTTTAGTTGCAGGTCAAAGGCTAAGGCTCAGATTGCCAAGCTTTTCCCAAGCCTAAAACCAAGGCTACATGTGGGTTGGGAATTCAATTTTTAAATAACATGTACATGTTAATAAAACACATACATGTTATTTAAATGAAATGTGTACGCATTTCATAATGCATACACATTATCTATTTACCCATTAGGTAAAGGTAACGTGTACGCATTCCTAAAATAGAACACGTATTTATTTTATAATGCGTACACGTTTCTTATATAGTCATTTTTTCCTAATTTGGAAAATATTGATAGAACACGTTTTTCCTGCAACATTCCTTTTTTGTAGTACAATTTGAAAGCTCTATTTTCTACATTTTTTATTGCAAATTTGTCTTGTGAAGGGCATATTCTATTCAAATTGTTGGAAGAGACAAGTGCAGGTTGAATTTTCTCAAGTTGAATCAAGTACAAAAACATTTTACACGAAGATTTGGAAAAAGAGAACTTTTGGATGTATTCATGATGTTTTTGTACTTCAAAGTTTATAGAAGAAAGGATCTTCAAACTACATAGTTTTATTTGAATATTTGAAAGAGATGGAAATTTGAAAATAGGTTACTTGAATAAATTTTTTTGTCATCAAAGAGGGTTTGGTAACCATGGGATCAAATCAAAAACAAAGAAATAAATGTACAAAGTTAATGACACTCAAAGAAATTCAAGCAAATAAAGAAATAGAGGCAAAAAGACAAAGGGATAGAAGAGAAAGGATTCGTCCAATGAAAAATTTGAAAGCATCTAGTTCCATGAATTTTGAAGAGGAAGCCATGAATGATGAAATGAATGTAGATGATGTAAATGTGGAGATGGTGAATATGGAAGAAAATGCAATTATGGAGACAAACCCAACTATGCCTTCAACTTCAACTTTGAATGATATGGAAATAGTACTTATGCCAACAACTTTAGGTAGGTCTTCAAATCCACCTCCCAATGATATGGAAAATGTATCTATTTAAACAATCTATCTAGGTATGTTTTCAAACCCAAGTTTTGATAATATTGATCTTGCTAGTTTAGATGAAGCTAGATACACCATTGATGATATCAATAATTCTAGGGTTGAAACGATGCAAAAACAAAAAAAGACGAAATTATATCTTATGAGAATGAAAATGAGAATGAATTCCCTTTAACATTTGAAAATGAAAATGAAACCCCTTGTGTGAATGTAAAAGAAATGCCTTGTATGGATGAAGGTGATTTTTTTTTTTTACAATTGAAAAAGATGTGCTAGATAACCTTTGTGGTAAAGTTTCTTGGAGACAAATTAGAACTTATGCAAATAGAGTATATAAAATATTTTTTTATATAAAGAAATTAGGATTCCAATGTCAACTCATGGTGCAATTGATGAGAATGTCGAAAATGAGAAAAGTGATGAAAAAATTAGGTATTTTTGTAAAACCAAATAAGAAAGATGATTCAGAAGAACAAGTCATATCTAGTATTGATAATGCTATTGATTTTATAGGTAAGAAAAGTTGATCTAAAGATAAGAATGTGGCTCGTCGTGCAATAACAACTACTCTAGTTGATAAAGCAACTTCAAATAACAGAATGTTAAGTAAGATTAGTAAATGTATAAAAGTAAATCCTAAAACTTTGATAAGAGTTGCTAAAAGAAGATAAAGTATTGAAAATGATCCATTTAATCAATGTTGGAGTTTTAGTGGTAGACTCCCAAGATCAAACATGAAATTAACTAATGAAATTAAATATTTAATCGATAAATTTTGGCATGATAATACAAGAGTACCACCTAACATTAGAGATGTCTTAAAATTAAGGGTGGGTTCCAAAATTCGTGAGCCTCATCCAAAACATCTCTTAGATATGACTCAACCTGAATTATGTAAAAAATGTTTAGATGCTTCAATCTTACCATTGAATATTAACATAAGTCATAGATCATTCGAAAAGTGTAAACCTTGGTATGTTAGAATTAATAAGCAACAAATCTCTTCTTGTTGTAAGACTCATGTACAATTTTGTTATTATTATGATAGTTTTTGATATATATGATACACTTTGTATAGTAACTGTTGACACCAAAAATTGACGAGATAACAGTGCCTTTATGGGAAACTCAGTTCAAGGGGGACCCCTTTGCGCCAAACTGAGTGACCTCCGGATTTTAAAGAAGCCGTCTTCTTCTATATAATAGTTTTTGGAAAGGGAAAAGGAAGCAGATATAATGAAACAAATATTAATCTAAGGCGATGCGCCAAAGCTTTTTGATAGGCACGATAAATCATAGACTCAAGGGCCTGAATGTTATTGATATGTTCCAAAACACCGGAAGCTTAAAGCAATAGCATAAACAGTTCATTTAATTGACATAAAACAGTATCGCATACATTCTTACTGCTAAGAAGAGTCATTAAGACATGATTTAGACCAGCAAGTTTGCGTTCAATATATAGAAGTCTCCTCAAATGAAATGCTTAAGACAATAAAAAGCACAGTTCACAGTTTAATCAAGACATAAAAAAGCAGAAAGGCCGAACAATAGGCACAGTCTGAAAGTATCTTGCAAATAAACATGCAAAAGAGGCCTGGCGTCTCTTGCTAAAACCAGTATTCTTCCTGTAAAATCTTGGACCATTTTCCCTCAACAGAGGGAGTATATATAGCCGGAGAGCAAAATCCCACCGCCTGGAGAGTTGTAACAGAATGATTCCACAATCCCCCGTAATGATGCCCGGATAAGAATATTCCCAATGCCATTATGAGAGCAGCCAATCAGGGCACAGCATCTAGTTGGTTAGTTACAGGCGTGCCCTTTTGGAATGATGGCAGTGGTCCCAACCAGGCTTCGAAGCGACGAGTGTCGTCCACCGCCTTAGAGAACCATGGCGAGCAGCAGTCAATGACACCATCCCGCTCGGCCATCTCACAGCTTGCTTTGATAATCGATGTAAGGCACGTGGCAGCAAACCGCGGCCCGAATGAAAACTCCTTCTCCATTGACCGGGAGCTTGCGGAGAAGTGACACGTGTTCAGGGGACGGAGGCTACTTTGAAAACGGGGAAAGGCCGCATGAAAAGGGGGCGAAAGACGCGTGGCCGCGTTTCGCAACCCGTGGTGCTCTCGTCCCTGCTGTTGTTTTAAAAGCCGCGAACCGCTGACACGTGAGCGAGGGTGGGCCCCGCCAGGAAATAAAGAAGGCCAATAGAAATCCTTCGCAGCCCGCCGCAGCATACTCTACTCCTGCTAGGGAAAGATTGCGCTACACCGCCACGTATAGAGATGTGGGCCCCGTTTCGCAACCCGTAGGAAACATAAAGCAACAGAAAATGAAAAACCCCGCAGGCGAGACACGTGGGCGCTCAGCGCAGCATCTCAAGAGCCAAAAGGGAAGCCGCTTGCCAAAGTTGCGAAGCGAGGAATGCCCACAAAGGGAAAGATCAAAAACCTGCCGGGAAGCCGAAGAAACGCGGAGACGCGCAGGCCAGCGCATGAACATGCAAAAAAAAGGGGAACCCGAAGGGAGCTGAGTGGAATATTATTTCAACAGCTTTTGGCGACTAACAGGGGCGTTTCGGATAAGGAACGGAGAACCCAAAAACTCTCTGGTTCTGCAGACCAGAGCCTTCCTCTCTAGGGCAAATGGAGTTAGAGCTTTGAAAGTGCAGCCTGCAAAGGCACCCATTCAATTTCGGATGGCTTTGCCATGCTGCGCAAATTCTCTTGTGCTCCGCGGAGATCAATAGCTTCCTTATGAGGCAGCACCTCTGGCAGGCCAGCGCCTGCTTCTATGTGGAACAGCAGCTGAGAGAGAGGATGAATGATTGCCTCGATATCTACTGCTGTTGGGGGGCTGCCGAGTTCCTTGAATGCCTCCGGATCGTTCTCCTTCTGCTCAATGATCTCGGTAATCTGCGCAGCCGTGGCAATAGTGCCATCCTCAAGAAATGGGGACGGTAATCCCAACCTGCCTAACTCAGAGAAACTCCCTCGAATGCCATCCAGCGCTTTGTTTAGAAAAGTCGCTGCTGCCTTAGTACGCTGGAAAGCGGAGTGGCAATGAATGAACCTATTTGCCGTTTGAGCTGCGGTGTCTCTATCTTCAATACCTGCCCCGGCGAGGATCTCGTCTGAGACCGAGTATAGCTTATTTAACAAGTCCCTCGCCTCAGGAACCTTTTCCAGGATGAAATGCGGGAACTGTTCCATTGTGTCATGGGCCTCCTGATTGAGTTTTAACGCCCTGTCGATGAACCGGAGGGTAGGCTGCAGATTTAGGCAGAAGGCTTTGATTTTCTCCCAGTGAGAAATGTACAATTGCCTGACCAGTGGGATGATATCCGGTTGGGCAGGGGCTGGTAGCAGGGAGGCCTTAAGCGAAGAAATCTCTGCGTCTCGTGAAATGAGAGCCTTGGCAAATTCTGCCTTCTTCTTCTTCTCAGATGTCCACAGCGCTTCATAGTTGTTCATTTGTTTCTGCCAATTCTGTTCAGCTCTAGAGTGGTTAGCCGATTGCTCTTCTAATGAAGCTTTCGCTTCTCGGAGCTCATCTTCTAGCTTGGTCTTCGTTTCTCGGAGCTCCTCCTCCAGTCTATTCTTCAAATCTTTGAATTCGGCCTCTTTTTCCTGTATCTTCTGCTGATGCTGATCTTGTAGGCGTTCCATCTCTTCGCCTTTTTCTGCCAGCTTCTGACTGAACTCAAGGCGGAAGCGTTCAAGCTCTTCTTCCATCGATTGTAAGCTCTGTTGCGCCGCTTGGTTTTGATTCTGCAACTCTTTTAATACGGCTGGGTCAGCTACTCGGGCCTTTGCAATTTCGCCTTGAAGCCTGTTCCTCTCATTCTCTGCTGTTAGCGCCCTTTCTGTCATTCGGACGACATCCGCCTCTAAGGATTTCTCCTTTGCCTCTAGAAAATTCACCCTGTCCTTGGCTGCCTTGAGCTGTTCATCCTTCTTTTTCAACTGGCGACTAGTCTTTAGGAAATCGGAAGTGACCACCTGTTGTGTCTCCTCCATGATTTCGACTTTATCTTGTGGCCGGGCCATCTTCATGTCCAGTCCGACAGCATAAATATCATAGTCCTCTGGTTGCATTTCTCCTTGAGGCTTGTTTATCCTTGGGTACATAGTTGCAAACTTTAATTCTTGGCGGGCCTCGTCATACGAAGCCTGTACTCTTGGTTCGGCGGGGGCATTGTCATCCTTTGCCCTTCGTCGCCTCATTCTATTTGCGCGAGCCTCCTTCCCACAATCTATTTGTGCAATGAACTCAGCTGGTGATGAAACCAGCCCACCTGCGAAGGGAACACCGGAAAGTAGGGTGTAGGGATAGGTAACTTTCATAGGCGCCCACATTTGCTTCTTCACGGAGGGTAGTGTGGTTTCGCGGAGAGAAAAGTGTGGCATTCAAGAAAAAAGCAGCACGGGGGGTTCAGCTGGTGGATAATTCTGTGGTGAACGGAGATTGGTCGTGGAGCGTAGTAGAGGAAAATAATCCCATTGCTTGGGGCTCGGTTCTTTGTGGTGGGAAGGATCATAAGCATCTCAGAGAAAAGAAATTGAGGCGATGGAGGAATATCGCCGGATGCTTGAGGTGAGGAAGAGTCACGGGTGGCAGCGATGAACATTAGCATGCGGAGGGTGATTATAGCGGTTGGGTTTGCGGAGCCAAACGACCGAGGAACCTAAGAATGGGCTAGAAACAGAGGGTGGAGGGCTCGGACGAATGGCAGGAGTTGCCAATTGAGCAGGAGCGGACGTGAAAGAATGAGATGCAAGAGAGGAAGGAGCGAAATGTACCTGTTGACTGGTCGGTGGTAGCATTTGGATCGTTTGGGACTCGACCGCAACTTCTGGCATTTGACTAGCAGCGGGTGTTTCCCCTTCGGCCGGTTCATGTGAAACTGTCCCGATAACACTTTCCGTGCGTTGTCTTTTCGCGTGGGGACACTCACTAACCTCGACAGTCAGATCTTTCTGCTGGGGCACTAGCCTGACCGGTTTAGCGGCCCATGTGCGCGTAAGTGAGCTCCTTGATATGTTAAAGCGCACGTTAGTGCCGACATAGGCGGGATGCTCGGGAGCATCACCTTCCTGCGAAGATATCGCCCTCTCTTCCTCCTGCTCATCGGAACCCTCTGCTTCGCTCTTGTTAGCGCTGGAGGTCGGGCTGGGATGGCCTTCATCCCAGTGTCTTTCGAATTCCTGGTCGTCCTTCAATTTATTATAAGGAGCCTTCAACTGCCCTGTTTCTTGGCGGTATCTCCAGAAAGCTTTTATTTTTTCATCGTTCCATTCCTCGTCCACTTTCAACTTGTTAAGCATGCTGCGCTCTATCGGAAGGTTGTCCCTGGCCACGACCACTGGGAAGTAGAACTTGTGCCATGGGCCTCTGGTATCTGGCGTAGGGATTTGTGCCAATTCAACCAGATCTTCATCTTTATCAGTCTGGTTATTACGTCGCTTCTCCCAGTATGGTCGGGAAACATGCGTAACTCTCATATGCGGCTCAGGTAGGTCATTGAAAGGGTTGTAATCCCACTTATCATTTACTAATACTAGCCCTAGGTGTGCCAGCTTGTCGCCTAGCAGCTGATGAGATCGCTTTTTGACAAGCGTTATTGACTTGAAACTCTTCGGGCAACTGAAGAATCCCTTCTTTTTCACCCTTTTGCTGCTACAAAATATGAAATCAATGACGCATACCTGCCGGTAAACCTCCAACGCGAGCACTCTATCGGTGATGCAAGCCGGGAGCAGGAAAGGCCTATCAATAAAGCCCCTCATTCGAAGGATCGTGAAATCCTTGCCCAGGAACCAGTCGCAAGCGGGGATGTAGCTTTGCAGAAATCCAATCTGCTCAGTGTTAAGCCGGACGATATCACCCTCTCCGATCAAATCATTCAGGACCGAGGCTATGAAATAGTCCGCGAAGGCATAGTAGTCATATGTTGCGGAAAGGTAGGGTGTCCATGTAGATACCGGCTTTCTTTTATTCTGCTCATCAAAAATTGATAGTGGGAAAAATCGGGCGAAGAAATCCGGATTCTGATGCAGGAACATGTGGACCAGGTAGGAAAGAAATCTAAATTTCGTCTCCGCCTGATAATTCTCTATTTGCTGTATCATTTCCTCGACCATGAACTCGGCAAAATCATACCAGAAAGATTCATGTTGCCTGCGAAACTGTATTGCAGGGCCCAGCTGAAAAGCCTCGATCTTTTCATCAGAATCATGGCCGCAAACAAATGCCAGCATGGATATGGGGTCCTGAAGGTCGTCGCGGAATGAACCGCGCAACAATGGGATGCTTGGTGCCTTAGCGGACACAATACCCTTCTTTTTAGTCTCCTCTAATAGGAAATCGGAGCCAGTTTTCATCCTTTTCCATATCTTTTCTCCTTTGCTTGGGCGGAAATATTCGATTTTCTCCTTTCTTGTCCTGGGGTCAGGAATGCATAACATATGCCAGATAGCTTCCTGGCCAATATGAACCCTTAAATTGCAACCCTCAATGCAGTGGGTTTTTGGATTATAGCGTTGAACAGCTGCGTCGACCACCTCAGGGCAATAGTGCACGAATGGGACCATGTATTGTGGCAAACCGCTATACCAGACTCTACTTGCCGTTGCCTTCTCCGCCGCTGGTGCTGATAATCTTGCACAAGCCGCCTCTCTAAGAGACTTAGGGTTCCTAGCAAGTTTTGGATCGTAGATATTAGCCCACTTTTCTCCAACCTTTTTAGGGTTATTCCACTCTTTGGGCTTCTCTAGCTCCTCTGTGTTGGGTCTCCTCACCTTCTGGGGTATACCAGGAGTGGCATACACTACATCATCGTATACGTAAACCTCAGCCGAAGAACGAATAGCCGAATACAGTTCCTGGCTAATCCCTTCCTCTGCTGGCTGAGCTGAAGATTCCGCCATCTTTCTTCGCGGCAGAACTTGAAGGTTCGCTGGCCTTTGAATACGCTTGCACTGGAAATACAGACAGAAAACACTTCGCGCACTCCTTAGCTTTTGGAAAAAGACTTAGGGACAATAAGCGTTATCATGCAATAATAGCAACTTTCCTCAAGGTGGTAGGCGAGCGCGAGCCCTTGCATTTAATTCGGCATGTACCGTTAACTCCACAACTCGTGCAAGATGAGCTGATTGCTTTTTCCGAGGTGGCTGGATTTTATCATTGCTTTTAGAATATCGTGTGATACGCCCTGATTTCCTTGGAAATTGAGCTTGCAACTGGCCTCTTTGCGTTGTGTTAGCATGTACCGGTAATTAATATCCCAGGCCGGAATGATTACGCCAAGCAAACGATCACCGCCTGAAAGAGATACAAATATCGCCTCGGGCTCTGGGATGTGCTTGAGATTTGACACCATAGCATACGGCCATACGTCCCTTCATCAGCAAGTGCCACCCTTTTAAAGCTCAATTAATTAACTTGATTTAATTAAGCATGCCTTGAGCCGTGCTACCATGCGTGTGCCAGCCCAAAACTTGAACAAACGCAGACTCGGCCCTCAAGATTGTAGCCAATATACATCACGTTGCTTACGGCGGACTGGCGTATGTCTTGTCAATTTTCTATAAATAGGCCAGTAGATAGCAACCATATACACTTTGCGTCGAGAAGTGATAGGCAAGTAGAATACTGCTAAGCGAGTCTTTTCATAGGTTAGGTAATAAGCAGCTTTCGGCATACTTAGCAGATTTAGGAATAGTCCTAGGAGAGATGGATACTCCCATTCGCCTGACCTCCTTCAAATCACAAACAACATTTGTAGGTGAAATCTCCACCAGGAGGCTTAAGAGAATGACGAAGAACAAGCACTCGCTGGTTTTAGTAGCCATTAAGTGGGTTCTCGGCAAAGACTGTGTGGAGTATGAAGATAAGCATCGGGTGAACACCGATGTGTGCTCACACTTTGTGGCGTCTATGCTAGACATTTGTGTCCCTCGGCCTCTTGTATTGAAGCTAGTCAAAGAAATCTTCCCGAAGAAGTACCTGAACGGGCTTGGCAAGGTTGTCACACACGCTGCGTATGGAATCGGCCTGCCATCAGCCAGCGACTTATGTCGCTATATTGAAGAAGAAGCTGTCGTGGCTTGGCTACCATTCCTTAGCGGATTCCGCCTGCAGACCCGTGGTCAGCATCAGCAAAGGGTTACCCAGGCTCTTCATTTCCTGTTCAGAAGCTACAACGTGATACCATTCTACGACGTAGAGTGGTATACTGACTTCAGGGACCTGGTGTACCCACCACCGACGACAGCCGCGCTTCATGATGCTGCCAGTGCCGCCGAGGAACCTGTTGTTGAGGAAGAAGCGGACGCTGTCTTGAATGCGTCGGTTACTGCTAGCCACTCCTGCGGATAGATGGTCCTCTTGCCCTGGTGTTTGTTGATGTAACCCCCTTGCTCCATATCAGCCTAATAAAAGGCCAACGTATATATATATGCTCTTATACTTTGTATATTTTGAAAATCGGCATTCATGCCATTTTGTAACTCAGAAACATGTATATAAAAATATACGCCTCTTTTTGTTGTGAAATTTTATGCTCCTGTTTGCTTTTGCGTGCAATTTTTCTGGGTTTGCCAATTTTGTATGTTTTGTCTCTGTTTATGAGCATACTTTTGTGTTTTAAGAACTCCGGTGCTTCACCTACCAACGATGATAAGCGAATACATAACAAGTCAATTGGTTTTAGCAAAACGATAGGCCAAAAATAGGAAAGGAAAAAGAAAAAGCGTTATTTACAACTGTACAAGGTAGGGCCTGACGCTTAATGGAACAATTTAAGGTGAATCCCATTAACCGGGATTCCTAGGGGCTCCTGTTCCATATTTTCCAGCTCGAAGGCATTGTGTTGCATGCACCGAATGATTTTGAAGGGTCCTTCCCATAGGCTATCAAACTTACCATGTTGACCTGGCTTCGCAGCCCTGCTGTCGTATTTTAGCACCAAATCTCCACTTTTTAGGCCTTGGTCGGAAGCCTTTTTGTCAAACCACCGTTTGACCACCTGTTGACGGCCAGTCATGGCCTTTAGGGAATTCTCCCTTTTTTCTTGTACTTCTAATAGTTCGGCAAGCCGAACTTCCATGGCGTCATTTTGTTCTATCTCAAGAGATTTCAACAACTATATCGCCAGAATTTCCATAGAGATAGGTAGCAGCGCTTCTTTCCCATATACTAGCTCATAGGGCGAAGTCTTGAGGACTTGTTTAGGAGTTATGCGGTTGGCCCAGAGTGCTTTTCGGAGATTTTTGTGCCATTCCCTTTGGTGTTCTGAGCCCACTTTTTTGAGAAGTCGGACTAAACTTTTGTTTGTTGACTCAACTAGGCCATTTCCCTGTGGATAGTAGTTTGAAGATGTTTTCAGGAATATGCCATTTTTCAATGCAAAGTGACATACCTTTGTGCCTACAAATGCTCTAGCATTGTCCGAAATGATCGTCTTCAGAGGGCCGAACCTCGTCACCAGAGTCCCGAGGAAATCCACAATCTCTACCTCCGTTGCCTCTTTAAGGGGAACAGCTTCAGCCCACCTTGTGAAGTAGTCTGTAGCTGTTAAAATCCATTTATGTCCCGAACTGGAAACCGGGTTGATCATTCCAATAAAGTCCAAACCCCATTGAGCAAATGGTTCATCCGCCACGATAGGTTTGAGGGGCATCGCTGAATTCTTCCTTCGGTCGGAGAATAACTGACATTTTTTGCAAGTCTTTACCAGAGAGTAGGAATCATTGAAAAGTGTGG
>VDFB02271807.1:0-28450 GCA_007258455.2 Sequoia sempervirens
CTCTAAGAGACTTAGGGTTCCTAGCAAGCTTTGGATCGTAGATATTAGCCCACTTTTCTCCAACCTTTTTAGGGTTATTACACTCTTTGGGCTTCTCTAGCTCCTCTGTGTTGGGTCTCCTCACCTTCTGGGGTATACCAGGAGTGGCATACGCTACATCATCGTACACGTAGACCTCGGCAGAAGAACGAATAGCCGAATACAGTTCCTGGCTAATCCCTTCCTCTGCTGGCTGAGCTGAAGATTCCGCCATCTTTCTTCGCGGCAGAACTTGAAGGTTCGCTGGCCTTTGAATACGCTTGCACTGGAAATACAGACAGAAAACACTTCGCGCACTCCTTAGCTTTTTGGAAAAAGACTTAGGAACAATAAGCGTTATCATGCAATAATAGCAACTTTCCTCAAGGTGGTAGGCGAGCGCGAGCCCTTGCATTTAATTCGGCATGTACCGTTAACTCCACAACTCGTGCAAGATGAGCTGATTGCTTTTTCTGAGGTGGCCGGATTTCATCATTGCTTTTAGGATATCGTGTGATACGCCCTAATTTTCTTGGAAATTGAGCTTGCAACTGGCCTCCTCGCGTTGTGTTAGCATGTACCGGTAATTAATATCCCAGGCCGGGATGATTACGCCAAGCAAACGATCACCGCCTGAAAGAGATACGAATATCCCCTCGGGCTCTAGGATGTGCTTGAGATTTGACACCATAGCATACGGCCATACGTCCCTTCATCAGCAAGTGCCACCCTTTTAAAGCTCAATTAATTAACTTGATTTAATTAAGCATGCCTTGAGCCGTGCTACCATACGTGTGCCAGCCCAAAACGTGAACAAACGCAGACTCGGCCCTCGAGATTATAGCCAATATACATCACGTTGCTTACGGTGGACTGGCGTATGTCTTGTCAATTTTCTATAAATAGGCCAGTAGATAGCAAACATATACACTTTGCGTCGAGAAGTGATAGGCAAGTAGAATACTGCTAAGCGAGTCTTTTCATAGGCTAGGTAATAAGCAGCTTTCGGCATACTTAGCAGATTTAGGAATAGTCCTAGGAGAGATGGATACTCCCATTCGCCTGACCTCCTTCAAATCACAAACAGCATTTGTAGGTGAAATCTCCACCAGGAGGCTTAAGAGAATGACGAAGAACAAGCACTCGCTGGTTTTAGTAGCCATTAAGTGGGTTCTCGGCAAAGACTGTGTGGAGTATGAAGATAAGCATCGGGTGAACACCGATGTGTGCTCACACTTTGTGGCGTCTATGCTAGACATTTGTGTCCCTCGGCCTCTTGTATTGAAGCTAGTCAAAGAAATCTTCCCGAAGAAGTACCTGAACGGGCTTGGAGAGGTTGTCACACACGCTGCATATGGAATTGGCCTGCCATCAGCCAGTGACTTACGTCGCTATATTGAAGAAGAAGTTGTCGTGGCTTGGCTACCATTCCTTAGCGGATTCCGCCTGTAGACCCGTGGTCAGCATCAGCAAAGGGTTACCCAGGCTCTTCACTTCCTGTTCAGAAGCTACAACGTGATACCATTCTACGACGTAGAGTGGTATACTGACTTCAGGGACCTGGTGTACCCACCACCGATGACAGCCGCGCTTCATGATGCTGCCAGTGCGCCGAGGAACCTGTTGTTGAGGAAGAAGCGGACGCTGTCTTGAATGCGTCGGTTGCTGCTAGCCACTCCTGTGGATAGATGGCCCCCTTGCCCTGGTGTTTGTTGATGTAACCCCCTTGCTCCGTATCAGCCTGATAAAAGGCCAACGTATATATATATGCTCTTATACTTTGTATATTTTGAAAATCGGCATTCATGCCATTTTGTAACTCAGAAACATGTATATAAAAATATACGCCTCTTTTTGTTGTGAAATTTTATGCTCCTGTTTGCTTCTGCGTGCAATTTTTCTGGGTTTGCCAATTTTGTATGTTTTGTCTCTGTTTATGAGCATACTTTTGTGTTTTAAGAACTCCGGTGCTTCACCTACCAACGATGATAAGCGAATACATAACAAGTCAATTGGTTTTAGCAAAACGATAGGCCAAAAACAGGAAAGGAAAAAGAAAAAGCGTTATTTACAACTGTACAAGGTAGGGCCTGACGCTTAATGGAACAATTTAAGGTGAATCCCATTAACCGGGATTCCTAGGGGCTCCTGTTCCATATTTTCCAGCTCGAAGGCATTGTGTTGCATGCACCGAATGATTTTGAAGGGTCCTTCCCATAGGCTATCAAACTTACCATGCTGACCTGGCTTCGCAGCCCTGCTGTCGTATTTTAGCACCAAATCTCCACTTTTTAGGCCTTGGTCGGAAGCCCTTTTGTCAAACCACCGTTTGACCACCTGTTGACGGCCAGTCATGGCCTTTAGGGAATTCTCCCTTTTTTCTTGTACTTCTAATAGTTCGGCAAGCCGAACTTCCATGGCGCCATTTTGTTCTATCTCAAGAGATTTCAACAACTGTATCGCCGGAATTTCCATAGAGATAGGTAGCAGCGCTTCTTTCCCATATACTAGCTCATAGGGCGAAGTCTTGAGGACTTGTTTAGGGGTTATGCGGTTGGCCCAGAGTGCTTTTCGGAGATTTTTGTGCCATTCCCTTTGGTGTTCTGAGCCCACTTTTTTGAGAAGTCGGACTAAACTTTTGTTTGTTGCCTCAGCTAGGCCATTTCCCTGTGGATAGTAGTTTGAAGATGTTTTCAGGAATATGCCATTTTTCAATGCAAAGTGACATACCTTTGTGCCTACAAATGCTCTAGCATTGTCCGAAATGATCGTCTTCGGAGGGCCGAACCTTGTCACCAGAGCCTCGAGGAAATCCACAATCTCTACCTCCGTTGCCTCTTTAAGGGGAACAACTTCAGCCCACCTTGTGAAGTAGTCTGTAGCTGTTAAAATCCATTTATGTCCCGAACTGGAAACCGGGTTGATCATTCCGATAAAGTCCAAGCCCCATTGAGCAAATGGTTCATCCGCCCGCGATAGGTTTAGGGGCATGCTGAATTCCTCTACCGGTGGGAGAATAGCGGCATTTTGCAAGAGTGCTGCAGGAGAGTAGGAATCGGTAGAGTGTGGGCAGTGTGTAAATTACATGAGGACCTTGATAAATTTTGTAGTTTTAGTGGAGAAATGTCCACCTTACATTAAGCTATTGTAGAAATCGTGAGGGATCTTTTGCACTCCACAGAGTAACATGCATTAGAGGCACACCATTAAATTTCTTTTGAAAGGACTCGCTATGGTACGTGTATCCACGCAATTCTGGAGCCGATACCCTTCTTTAAGGATGAGGAGGCTGTGGGTACCTTAGGATTACATGAAATTCATTTCTATCTTTTTCATTAATCGTCCCTCCGTCCAATCCGTTACTCCGGACAAGTTGAAACATTTCCCTCTTTAGCAGGCATCTCCACTTCCTGTGTCATATACTCACACAGACCTCTGCCTTTAATAGTCCTGGTGGGCCTGACCTCAATGTCATATTCCAGGATCTTAGTGATCCAATTAGCCCTTTTTTCTGTGATTTCTCCCTCCATGATGTATTCCCGCACACTAGAATGTGCGACATATACCAGGACTTTGCTACAGGAAATTAGATGGCGGAACTTTTTAATCCCCTTCACTATTGCAAAAGCCTGTCTTTCAACGAAGTTATAATTCACTTCATATTCCTTTAAGGTTCGGGAATAGAAAGCAACTGGATGCTCCCCTTTTCCTTCTCTATCCTTTTGAGTCAGAACAGTAGCGATACTTGACTTGCTACCGAAAGCATACATTATAAAACCTTTATGTTGATCTGGATTGATCAACACTGGGGCTGATGAGATAGCTTCCTTGACCTTCTCAAATGCCTCCCTCGCCTCCGTTGTCCACTTGAAAATTTGATCCTTTTTCAGCATTAGGGTGATCGGCCTAATCATTCCCGCAAAATCGGAAATAAATTTACTGACGAAATTTACTTTGCCCAGAAAAGACTGGACACCTTTCTTATTCACCGGGAGAGGAAGCTCCTTTATAGCCTTTACTCGTTCTGGGTCAATTGAAATACCTTCCTTCGACACAACATGTCCTAACAGCTTACCCTGAGGTACTCCGAACACACATTTCCTCGGGTTTAAGGAAATCCGAACTCTTGGCACTTTTGAAACACCAACTCCAGATGATCGAAATGATCATCTTTAGATTTGGAGAACACAGTAAGATCATCCAAATAGATTAGGATAATCTTATTGATCAGCTCGCTAAATGCGACGTCCATAGCTCTCTGGAAGGTTGCCCCTGCATTAGATAAACCAAAAGGCATTTTAGCATATGCAAACGTCCCCCACTTGGTGGTGAACGTAGTCTTGTGCTGATCTTCCTCTCTTACTCGAATCTGGTTATAGCCAGAGAAGCCATCCAGTAGAGAGAACATTTCCGATCCCGCGACGGTTTGGAGGATCAACTCCATAGAAGGCAAGGGATAGTGGTCCTTCAGAGATGCTTTATTTAGGTCTCGGAAATCTACGCATAAGCGTATATCACCATTCTTCTTTCGGACTGGTACCAGATTTGATACCCAAGTACTATGTTTAATTGGGAAAACAATACGCGACTCAATGAGCTTGGTTAGCTCTTGTGCCATCAAGGCTTCAACTTTAGGGTTGACCGGCCGCTGTTTCTGTCGGATTGGCTTCGCACCTTCTGTTAGCTCAATAGTATGTTGAATGATACCAGGATCATAACCTTCCAGATCATCGTAGGACCAGGCTACTACTCCATATTTCTCACAGAAATTCATAAGCCTTTCTCTATCTTGTTGTGAGACATCTTTTCTGACCCGAAGGTTCCTATCATCGGAGACCCGAAGATTCTCATAATCACCTTTTTCCGCCACGAACTTCCGCTTATCATTTCGGGCGTCACTACAATCGAAAAAATTTTCGAGAGTAACCAATCCTTTCGGAAGCTTATTTGATTTCAGCTGCATAATTTGTCCCTCGTAGGCCTCAGCGATCTTTGGTTGGAGTTGATCGGCAAATTCCCCTGAGTTTTGAATAAACGAGGCGATGTGTTCATCGCTCTCAAAGACTTGCCAACTTTGGTCATTATCGGGTATTGCTGGTCTAACCAGCACTCGTACTGAATATTTGTTCCGAAGCAAGTCGGAGACAGGATCAAACTGAGCTCCGATTACTGCCATGCGGTCTGCATCGCCATTCTGAGCTCGGGGAATGGTCAGGATGTTGAAAGCTTCAAAAATTTCTATAAGGTCCCAGATTCGATGCCGATAGGACCTCATGCGGATATTCTTTGCTGCTGAGACTCCTCGGACCTGATTAACTACCAGTTCTGAATCTCCGAATACAATCAATTGTTTGATACCCATTCGTTCCGCTAGGCTTAGGCCTTGGACTAGACCCTCATATTCTGCCTCATTATTTGAACAAGCAAATTGGAATCGGAAGGCCCTCAGCAACTTTTCATTCTGTGGGGATATTAGACATATCCCTGCTCCAGCTCCAACTTTGCTCCTTGCACCGTCAAAATATAATGTCCACAGCTCACTTACTTGGTCATCGTCGGGCTCTTTGACGACCTTCGGAAGAACTTGGTCTTCGTCATAGATCACATATGTGCCTAAACCGGTAGCATGATAATTTCCGAAGGGATCATTATTTATATGTTCACTCAACAGAGCGTCTTCGCTATCACTTCGGTCTCCATTGACATTCTCCTCCTCCAGTAGTTCAACATTGTACATGTCTTGCTTGGTGATGGAGGTATGTGCCGCTTCAAAGTTAATCAGGGCCTCGTTCGCCACATGTTCGGAATGCAGAGCCTCCGATTCTATCTTCATCTTTGCGCCATGTTTGGTCCTAAGTATTAGATGTGACCAATCTAAAGACAAATAGCCGCCCACCTTTGAAGTAAACTCTCGAGAAAGGCAAAGACCAAACATTGGCGGAACATCTATGATCACTGTATCTTGCGGGACCGTGATACTCGGGCAGGCAAATAGAGTCAACGGAAGTGCTTTGATGACACCCACAGTATCAACCTTATTTCCATCTAGCTGCATCACCCCTTTCTTCATAGGTTCGTAGCTGAGTCCCAAGGCTTCGGCTATTAGTTTTGGCATAACCGTGGTACTAGCGCCAGAATCAATCATAGCGTTGTGTAATAGTTTCTCCCCTATAATGAGAGTTAAGAAGAAGGGTTGAGGTTTTGGCCTACCTCCGCCTTCCGCAGGGGATTCCATCGCTTTGTTTGCGACAACCTTAGTTGGTGGCATTTGATAAACCGCCTCGGTACTGGCCAAAGGCTCGGTTAGTGTTGGGTCCATCTGTTGCTGAAGCGCTTTTTGGAGTATGGTCTTCTGCTCCGGGATAGCTAGAATGTCCCATAAAGACATATTAGCAGGTGATTTCTTCAACTGCTCCACCACATTAAGAGATGAGGAGCTCGGAGATTTCTGCTCCTTGGCTTTTGTTATAATAATTTCCTTCCGCCGTTGAGGAGACAAGGATTCGGTCGGGCCACCAGGAATTTGATCCGAAACGTCCTTGCACTGCGGATTGTCCGAAAGTGAAACCACGGCCTCACCGGTGAATCTTCTCTTGGAGCGTGTATTATAGTCAGACTTTACCCGCGGCGTTTCGGCAGTGGACGTGTCATTCGCAAACACCGTTTCCTCGTCTTCCATCCATGAGAAGAGCGCATGATCAGGAACAATGTCGGACTCTTGCTCCAGGGACATTCCTTGTATTTGCGCGGTAAGGACCGCATTCTCCATTGCCGGGGCATATTCGTATTCTTCGCTCTCTGTCGCAATCCCTTGGCTACGTTGCTCTGCTATCCTTTGTTGTAAGTTGCCACGCTGACAATTTCGGGGCATATGCGCATCGTTGCAAGGGAAGCACCATGGATTGATGTCATCAATAAGATTATTTTGTCCCGCGGTTAATTCTCTGCTAGAGCTTGGCGACGCTCCTGCCAGTGGCGTAGGCACCAGAACTATTTGGTTGGCAGCCGCCGTTGGTGAGTTAGTGCGATGCGCATTCTGATATTGATTCTGCTGATAGGTAGGCCGCCCACCTTGGTAGTTCTGATACGCAGGCCGCGGAGGCATTGCTTGATTCCGCTTGAGTGTTGTTATATCATTCGCCATAGTCCGTAGCATCTCCTTGAGGTCGCCCATTTCATTCTTCGGAGAACTTGATGTAGAGGCCAAGTTTTCAGGAGCGGCTGTATATGAGTACGCTGACTGGGGAGTCGCTGGCGCACTGGTCGACGCCACCTCTTGTGCCACGTTTGATATCTCAGGAAATATCGGCATAACAGGTCGAGGAGGCAATTTTCCGCAGTCTATCAAGTGATTTTCTGCTTTGATAGCGGTGGCATATGCATCTGGTAGAGTAGCTCCTCCCAGAGACTTGATCATCATAGAAATGTCGGGATTGATGGACTTCAGATAGAACATGAACGCCAAATCTGGGGTAGGGCGGATGGTCACGGGAATCCTCCGCCAACTCGAGTGAAATCGGGCATTGAAGTCCGTCAGAGCCTCCTGGGGTGCTCGTTTGATGACGGATAACTGATAATATAGCGAAGAACGATCTCCGTCATTTGAAAATCTTTCATAGAATGGATCTCCGAGGTCATCCCAAGTGCGAATGGTATTAGGAGTCAGTGTTCGGTACCACTCCAGGGCCTTGCCTTTGAAGGACGCAGCAAGGAGCCTCAGGGCTACATTCTGCGCCGTGATACCATGTACTAGGCATACATCCGCTACATCCTGCAAATGCTCTGCTGGCGTTTTTGTGTTATCTCCGGCGAATTTGGGAAGAGCTTTCAGGGCCGAAACCGGTATGGCACCCCAAACAGCAGGTGCTACCGGAGCTACAAGGGGACTCCCAGCATCCCATGCTACATAATTTCTGTTCGCGGCCGGCAACATGGTGAGAGGAAAGGGTGGTGGGAATGGAACGGTTACTAACTGATTTGCGGCCTGGACTGTCCTGGATGGAGGCACTAGTAAACCTGGGTTACTTGCAGTTTGGGATCTAGTTACAGGCCGATGGCTCATACACCCTTTTAGAAGACGATTTCATTAGTTTGGGTCCCACCGGGCGTGCCAGAAAAAAGGACAAACTGTTGACGCCAAAAATTGACGGGATAACAGTGCCTTTATGGGAAACTCAGTTCAAGGGGGACCCTTTTGCGCCAAACTGAGTGACCTCCGGATTTTAAAGAAGCCGACTTCTTCTATATAATGGTTTTTGGAAAGGGAAAAGGAAGCAGATATAATGAAACAAATATTAATCTAAGGCGATGCGCCAAAGCTTTTTGATAGGCACGATAAATCATAGACTCAAGGGCCTGAATGTTACTGATATGTTCCAAAACACCAGAAGCTTAAAGCAATAGCATAAACAGTTCATTCAATTGACATAAAACAGTATCGCATACATTCTTACTGCTAAGAAGAGTCATTAAGACATGATTTAGACCAGCAAGTTTGTGTTCGAATATATAGAAGTCTCCTCAAATGAAATGCTTAAGACAATAAAAAGCACAGTTCACAGTTTAATCAAGACATAAAAAGCAAAGGCCGAACAATAGGCACAGTCTGAAAGTATCTTGCAAAAAACATGCAAAAGAGGCCTGGCGTCTCTTGCTAAAACCAGTTCTCTTCCTGTAAAATCTTGGACCATTTTCCCTCAACAGAGGGAGTATATATAGCCGGAGAGCAAAATCCCACCGCCTGGAGAGTTGTAACAGAATGATTCCACAATCCCCCGTAATGATGCCCGGATAAGAATATTCCCAATGCCGTTATGAGAGCAGCCAATCAGGGTACAGCATCCAGTTGGTTAGTTACAGCGTGCCCTTTTGAAATGATGGCAGTGGTCCCAACCAGGCTTCGAAGCGACGAGTGTCGTCCACCGCCTTAGAGAACCATGGCGAGCAGCAGTCAATGACACCATCCCGCTCGGCCATCTTACAGCTTGCTTTGATAATCGATGTAAGGCACGTGGCAGCAAACCGCGGCCCAAATGAAAACTCCTTCTCCAGTGACCGGGAGCTTGCGGAGAAGTGACACGTGTTCAGGGGACGGAGGCTACTTTGAAAACGGGAAAGGCCGCATGAAAAGGGGGCGAAAGACGCGTGGCCGCGTTTCGCAGCCCGTGGTGCTCTCGTCCCTGCTGTTGTTTTAAAAGCCGCGAACCGCTGACACGTGAGCGAGGGTGGGCCCCGCCAGGAAATAAAGAAGGCCAATAGAAATCCTTCGCAGCCCGCCGCAGCATACTCTACTCCTGCTAGGGAAAGATTGCGCAACACCGCCACGTATAGAGATGTGGGCCCCGTTTCGCAACCCGTAGGAAACATAAAGCAACAGAAAATGAAAAACCCCGCAGGCGTGACACGTGGGCGCTCAGCGCAGCATCTCAAGAGCCAAAAGGGGAGCCGCTTGCCAAAGTTGCGAAGCGAGGAATGCACACCATGAACATGCAAAAAAAAGGGGGACCCGAAGGGAGCTGAGTGGAATATTATTTCAACAGTTTCCTTTTCTAATCTTTTGCTTGGTGGTGAACCCTTCAAAGCCTAAAAGAACCCCTCCTAGATCTTCCTTGTTGAGAATTGACTCACCTTTGGGTTGATAGTCAATCCAATTTGGGATCCTAGGGAATTTTTGAATGACAATTGGAGAAGAGTGGTGTTATATGACCTAGGCCATAAAGCACACATTTCCTCTATTGTTCACACACTAACAACAAAATACAAATAGTATTAGAAAAAATGGCCACACAACACATACATTTTAGGTAGGTGACAAATTCTAATTGTATCTTTAAAAAATAAAACTCTATGGGACCTCAAGAAAAGATTAAGCAATCCTTTTAATAAAAAAATGAAACATTATTTTCCTCTTCCAATTTCTCACTCTTTATTTGCGGATGACACTTTACTTTTGGGAGAGGCTACTATGGTTGAAGCAAAGGTCATGAAAAAGATTATATCAGATTATTGCTTTTCCTCTTCCAATTTCTCACTATTTATTTGTGGATGACACTTATTTTTTGGGAGAGGCTACTATGACTAAAGCAAAGGTCATGAAAAAGATTATATTAGATTATTGCTTTTATTCTGGTCAAGTATGCAATCCTGCAAAATAAAAGATCTTTTTCTTAAATGTTGAACCTCTCATAAAAAGGCAATTACTTAAATTTTGGGGTTTTTAGAGTGACTCTCTTCCTTGTAAATACTTGGGAATTCCTTTCTTTTCTAGAAAGGAAAAGCATGACTTTTGGGACAATCTATTTTCTTCAATCTCTAATAGAATTTCCCTTTGGAAATCCAAGTGGCTTTCTTTTGCGGGTAAATTGATCATGCTTAAATCTGTTCTTTGTGCATTACCTATTTATTTGATGTGGGCCTTAAGCTTTCCCAAAGGAAAATGTGTAATTCTTCAAAAAGTTCTTAGAGATTTTCTTTGGTAGGAAAATATGACATCAGAAAAGAAACTACCTCTGGTTGCTTGGGATACCATTTGTGAACCTAAAATTTTTGGAGGTGTTGGTTTGAGAAATACTTTCCTTCAAAAAAAAGCTTTAGGAGCTAAATTGGTGTGGGAAATGTACACCAATCTTGAATCTAAATGGTGTAAATTAATGAGATACAAATATTTGGATTCTCTTGATAGAGAAAGAATCTTCACCCAAAAGCAACTTCCCAAAGGCTCCAAGATTTGGAATTTTATCTCCTCATGCAGATCAGTCCTTCTTCCTCACCTCTCTTGCGTGATAAACAATGGGGATAAAGCTCTTTTTTGGGATGATGCATGGAATGGACACAAGCCACTTCGTCAAATGGGTGATTGGAATCAGATTGAATTAGAGTTGAAAGCCAAATGGGATCACAAATTTTGAGATTACATAGAGATTGATTCTTCTAATCATTGCATATGTAAATGGAGGGATTTTAGTTTTATTCAAGTGCCATCTCATATTAAAACTTCACTAAAATCTGAAATTGACAAGAGACAGGTTTATCTTTCAGATAAACAAGATGAAATTATTTGGATTAAGTCAAAAACCAAACAATACAACATGAAAGATGGAACTACTCTTGTCTTGTCAAGACTAATCAAAAAGTTTCCATCCCTATGAAGCTTTGTTGGGGGCCTCACATTCTCCCCAAGGCAGGTGCTTTTGCATGGTTAGCAATTAAGGATAGAATTTTAACTGCTATGAGATTGGACAGGTTGGGAATTACTGTGTAAAAGCACAAAGTTGTGTCACACTTTATAAAAGAAACAACCAACACTGATCCAACTTTTAAACTTGAATCCCTAAAAAGTGGCATATATGTTTTGAATTTTGAAATGATGCAAACTAGTAAAATATGTATTTTTTAGTATATTTTATGTTTATATTTAAAATAAATAAATAAATAAAATATTTTAAACTAGTTTTTAATAAATTAACACTATAATTTAGTTGTTGATATAATGCTAAAAAATGAAGTTGCATGGGACGTCAAACTTTTTATAGTAATTTTTTTTCTTTCAATTTTTTTGTGTTTATTTATTACTTGAAACTTTAGTGCATGGATATTTTTTTTCCAATTTTGATAAATATATATTTTTAAATAAATATTAAAATTTGCGTGAATCAAAAACCAGTTGTTTGCATTGGACGCCAACTTTCATATTAAATACTTATCTAAAATGGAAAAAATAAATTACCATCTTGAAATAGATTCTTTTACCTAGTGCATCATATTTTTTTCAATTTTTTTAATAAGTCTTAGTATTTTTCCTTGGCATGGTAATCAACCTAATATTTTGTGTTGATAATCTACCTTTTAGTAAAAATAAAAAATAAAATAAATATTAACTAAACTATTAATTTAATAAATATATTTTTGAAAAATACACTTATGGATCTACAAAATGATATTTTTATATTATAAAAGAAATATTATTTACATTAGTAGGAATTATTGAAACTTCAAGTTTATCAAATAATTTTATTTTTTTGGTAAATTGGACTCAAAGTGGTCCATATATTTTTAGCCAACAATTTTAGTTGAAAAAGTTGTGGAAGTATCTAACTTAGCTAGATTGAATCTTACTAGATCATATGTTTGAACAAAATTGATTTTTGGTTAGAAATACTTAAATTCAGTTGTGTTGATAAGTTGGCTAAAAGTGTGACACAACTTTGTGCTTTTACCCTACTAATCTTTTCCCTTGTGTAATGTGTGGAAAGTCTTTTGAATCTTCTGATCATCTTCTTCTGAATTGTGAATTTTCCCAAAATTGTTGGATTTGGCTTTTAAAGAATCTTGGTTGGTCAAGCCCATTGCATAATTCTTTGTATCATCATTTTTTATCTTGGCCTTCTTTATTCCCATCCTTGATATTTTCTATTATTTGGGACAATAGTCCTTCCATTTTGATCTGGAATATTTGGCTGGAAAGAAACAATAGAATTTTTCGAAAGAAAGCCTCCACATTGTCTCAGATTATTCAAAAGTTAGAGATTTCTATTTCAGAGGTAGCTAATTTTGCAATATTCAAAAAATCTCCTACTAAAGTATCCTTTGAATGGGATTCTTTTATTTTGAAAACTTGGAAACTTTTGAAAATTCCCAAGGTAGGTTCTCTTCCTCATAAAACTCCTCATTCTAAAAGACGTTCATCTTCTTGGTCTCCTCCTCCTCCTAGCTTCATAAAACTAAATTTTGATGGAGCATCCAAGGGCAACCCTGGGAAATCTAGCATTGTTGTTGTTGTGAGAGATTGGAATGGAATTTTTTAAAAAGTGGCATGTGATCAAGTTCTAGATTGCACCAATAATGTGGCTGAATTCAGAGCGCTAAGTCTTGGTCTTAAACTTGCAAAAATTCTTTCAATATCTCATCTCTTTATAGAAGGAGACTCGATGACAACAATCTCAGCTCTTAAAAATCGTTGCACCCCTTCTTGGCACCTTAACTATATACTTGATTTTATTCTTACTCAACTCAAGATGATTTTCTGAGATATATGGTTTCACATTGTTACATGGAATCTAATGTGATAGCATATTCATTGGAAAATAAAGCCATCGATGAGAATTTCTCTTCTCGTGAATTCTTTTATGAGGAATTATGCAATTTAATGTTTCATGACTTGTCTCGGTAATTTTCAAAGGTGCTAGAAATTTTTCTTTAAGGAATTTATTTTTTATCCTTAACATCTCTTGTTCAATAAGGATATCTCCAGCGGTTATTGTTAGTATCTCTTGGGACTCGGATATCATGTAAGCTGGATTTTGGGATTTTTAATGCAATTGTGAGTAAAGAATTTTTGGTGGCCACTTCATCTGCTAAAGCGTAAATAATTTCCATGTGATATATTCAAGATATGTTGGGATGAGTACTTTATTGTTGCTCATCTTGACGTAATGTCCTTTTATTTAGACATTTTTAAGTCGTTTTCTCTCTGATAGCATTTACTTTGTTTTGCATTGTTGGCTTAGTATTCCTTGGCAGCGGTCCGGATTTTCAGGGCCAACTTTGAAATTGTTCCTATTTTGGTTGTCTCGATCAGTGTTTTAAAAGATGCTTTTTTCATTGGCTTATGGAGTAAGCTATAAGAAGACTTAGAGGATTTTTGTTTTAATTTGGCTTCTCTCATTATTCCCAAGAAACAACACTTGGCAGTATTTCATTTTTCATGGTACTCAGTTCATTTGGCTCATTAATGGCTTTGAAATTGAACTTGCTAATATTTATCAATAAGTTTTATGGTGGATGCCATTCTTTGCTTCGCTACTCTTTGTATTTCTCTTCTCTGCCATTTCTTCAATGTTTTCTGGTTTCACTAGCTTTGGATTATCATGATGGATAATCTCTTTCGAGTCCTCATTCCACCTCGCATTCATGAGATAAGAATGGAGATTCCCTGCATAGAGGACTGGTTTCAAAGGGCTTTTGCATTTGAATGTAAACAGGTATTTGAAGCTATACAAATTGTTCTTGGCTTTGATTGGCTAGATATGCACACTTCACTCTTACCTTATGAACTAGCTTCTCAATTTGTCTCAAATCTAATGGATATCTTGAGTGATGTGGAGATGGTTAAATTCCTTGCGGGCACATACCTCTTGCCCCATGTGTGCCCAATTTCTTCTCTCCATCTTGCACTAGAAACATATGATATTTTACAAGGTTCTTGTTTGGTGGGGGGAGTCATAAGTAGGCAACACCTCCTCACCGATTTTTGACTTTCTAAACTGCTTTTAGCCATGGCTTATAGCCTTTTAAATGATTGCAATAGTGATTTTAAAGTTCGTCTGAGACTTCTTTCCCAACAATATGGCAACTCAGTCAGTGATCCAATTTATATGTTGTTTAAGGCAATCTGTTTACTTATTCAACATGCTATTATTCAACCACACGAGGAACCATTCTTTCCTCCGCCAACAGATATAGCCTCATCGAAAGGAAGCATGTCTTAATGTCTTCCTTCCCCATTTGTTCTTTTTGCAATTTTGGGCTCATTTTCTTTGATGATAATATAGACATCTCAAGGGTTTGGAATAATTTCTATTCCTTTAATCTATCCTTGCAGGTAATTTGGAGGGAAGATCAAAATTCTTTGGTGTTTTCTTTGTGCTCTATTGGATTAACTTGCTCGATCTCAGTAACTTCTATTTGCTTCTACTTGGCTCCATCACTAGTTTTGATGCTGCAGTGGCCATTTCTTTTTCTGAATGGCAGTTTTGTTTCATTCTCATCTTGTTAGTTTCTTCAGGAGTATGTGTTTCTCCCCTATTTTTAGGGTTGAGTTCTCTGCAGCTGGTTTTTTGGTCTCGAAAATGGTTTATATTGTATTGCCCTTTTCGGCAAAATATCAAGTTCTTTCTTATTTTCATCGAGCATTTTGGGAATTGATAGAATTTTAATTCCTCCTGCTACCCCTCGAACTCTATGTAATTTTCTTTATTTTAATATAAAATTTCGGGGCAATGCCACCTTTATTTTATTTTTTTTAAAAGAAACATTTTTAATATCCTAATTTAAGCTTTTAAATTTCTCACTTGCTTGATCTTGTATCTTCAAATCCTATTTTAAATTAAGATCAAATTTTAATTTGCATTAAAAAGATAAACTTTCTCATTTTTTATCCATGGATAATCTTATTTTGAATAAGTAAATTAACCATTTAAATTTATCATTTTATCCAGTTATTTCACTTGAAGACATGCATTGAATCTATTGAATCTTGATCTTCTTGTAAAACTAACCTCACAAATATTAGGGTGTTTATAGTTATTTGTTAACTGTGTAAGCATGGTCACGAAGCATTTTACATTGTTATTACCAAGCTCTTGGACGTTCTGATTTCACTCCTACACTCCCTTGAACACCAAGCTCTATGAACGATCACCCATGTACCTTATGGAGCCTATATGCTTTGGACAAAGGTTGCATTATTGCTTAGTCAAATACTGTGGTCAAATATCGACAACATAATCAACAAAAAATCAATGGAAAGCCATTATTTCAAAGGTCGAAGCTATGGGCGACCTTTCTGTTTGAGAGTAGCTAAAGTTGAGTTAACAACTAATGCAGCTCGATGAGTTTCAAGATTGCTCACAGTGTACTTACCCTTGGATCTTCCACCTCTTTGTGACTAACTAACTATTGGACCAAGCTTTAGTCGTTGGCTTCTCAGTGTTCACATGTGCTTTTTGTCATAAATTCAGCTTGACCTTCGATATGTAGACTACATATAATGCACTGACGACTGGATGTCTGTTCTCAGTAGAGCAAATGGATTATTATGCATGGTTACATACTGCTTCAAACCCACGTAACACCCTTTTATAAGCCCCATAATTTATAATAGGGATGCGAATCTTCAACATTTTATATATTGTACATGATTTACTTATTGTACATCATTTACTTTGGAATTTACATAGTAAGGGATACATACTTGCAAAATGGTATTTTCAAATGACAAAGAAAATTATATTTTGTCAACATTTTTTAGGTGTAGAGGAGACTTCTTTAGGGATTTGATTAAGGCTTAGGGCGGTTCTCTAAATGAAAATCATTCTGAAGTAGCTTGATCTAACCCCTTAATTCAAAACCCTTAGATGAAACTCCTTTATAATTAAATCATACATTTTTCCTATAAGTGGGACACACTATTGTGATGTATATTATGATATTTCCTATCCAATGATACCCTATAAGGATGCCCAATTCTATGAATATGGTGAATTCATTTCTAGTCTAGACAATGCTCCTAAAAGAATAAGGGAAATCAAGATTGGACCCAAGATATGTAAAATTATTTAGAAACAAGAAAATATTTCCCTAGATTAACTCTACCAACAAGAGGTGCTTATAATTACAAGTAATCTCTTAGAGGAATAATGTTCATGATGCTATCTTAAAAAATAACTTTGATGAGGTCTTAATGATGGTTTTCACACCCTCTAATGTAAATGAATCATTAACTTAATTCCATTGAAGTTACATGAAAGGCTACTATTCATTCCAAATCACACCAACAAAGATCATGCATGAATGATATATTGGCACAATGTTTTTGGATTCTTGCTAATAGGTGATAACATGTGAGGAGTCCATTTATTATTCATTGGGAGAGAGGAATACTCCTCCCATTTAAACCTAAAGTACTAGTGCTCTTTTTATACAATGGGACTTGATTTTATTAAGGTGTATGAGATAAAGCATCTACTTTTGTAAGTTGTCTAAAGTAGCATTAAAGGAAGCCATAAATGGAAGAAGGTTTACTTCCCAAAGTTGCAAGGTTTCTATGCCCCTCCACCATCACCACATATAACACCAAAGTAATCATCAAAACCTAGATCACTAGCTCTTTTATTGGCTATGAAATATATATGATTTAACATCTTCTAACTACTATCCTCAAAATAATGAACTAGTGTTCAATCAACCAAAAAAGATACTCATTAGAATGAGTTTCTTTGATTACCAAAGGTTTTGGATTAATCAATTAAAGAAATCCTCATAGATGCTTATCAAGTTGGACCAAAACAAGCACTAAGAACTTATTTTACAGATTTTTGTAGAGGCAGTGAGCTAGACTTTATCACATGTTGAGATTTCAACTCTATAATTTGCGCACCAATTAGACTTACAATATAGCAAAACCTTAACTATGAGAATGAAAAAATTACTCAAATTAAAAGGGAATCAAGATAGACCTTCTAAGAGGTTTTAAAACATCAGTAAACCATCAAGATAGTTTGATAAGAGGGAAATATCTCAATATTCTAAAGGTGACATGATCTTAAAATTGGATGAAGATGAAACTAAACTAGAAAACAATTCAAAATTTAATATATTATACCTCAACTCTCTTTGTACAATGGTAATGCGTGACAATTATATATCATGACAATTCTAAAACATCACCTCCTCTTAAAGTCAAAAAAATCATTGATAAAAATAGATTTAACTATTTACTATTTTTTTTTAGTATAAATATACACTAAACCTTTGACTATAAAGGATATATTTTAAAATTCCCTTATGTCATCGATCCTATTTAATCCAATGGACAAAGAGCCCTTAAACTGAAGTAAATAGAACCAGTGATACAAAGATCACCATCCACATGGTGATCTATGACTTCTGCAGAAAGAGCTTGACGTTGTCACCTCCTAGAAAATCATCAAATCTTACAAGGTAATAATAATGAAGATTAGATGGGCCCAAGCTTACGCATTATTTTTATCTGTAGTGGACATTAACGACTGGTCAGGGAAAGAAAAAAATCTTTGATGCGAAGGCTCCATTTGCTGTCAATTTGTATGGTCTAACACTAGAGAGGAGTTAAACTACTTCTGACTAATAAGAGACAACGTGGGAACACAGATTGGTTTAAGAACAATGCGTACGTTTTCAGTATTCAAACTGTCACCCACCATTGATCTTCTATGATCTGACCGATTGATTGAATATCTTACAGGATTTGAGTAAGAAATTTGATCAAGCGCAACGACTTATAACCTAGAAGTGAATAAATCTTGAAAATCAAATCCTCATATTTCAAGCCAAGCAGCCCAAATGTAGATCAATGCAACTAACCTACTGACCTAATTTAAGTTAGGAATTTGCAAGGTGAGTAAGACTATAAATTTGACTGGTTTAGTTAATACGACTATCAAGAGAATAGAGTATTGCAGAATTTCTTAAGCGGGGGAGCACAAAAGGAGAAGAGTGAACAATGGCACTCAAGAAAGAATCACCATCTATTGTATGGTCAGCAAGGGGACAATGATAATTTGTATTGGGGTGGACGGTCTAGTTCGATTGACTAAAGCATTCTGTTGTACTCAAGAGGTCATGAGGTCTAGTCTCCCACTAGAGGGCATGTCGTATCAGCATCACTGGTCACGTGAAAAAGTTTACCAGATGCACTGCTATAGGGGGCTACTGCAGTCTAAAATAAATAAATAAATAAATAAGTAATATAATCTGCGTTAATCTGCATTAGAAATTTGTTTTGCAGTTTATAGAGAGGCTACCTGCAGTTAAAAAATAATAATAATAAATAATATAATCTATGTTAGGAATTTGGTCTAAAAAAAAAATAAATAAATAATATAATATGTGTTAGGAATTTGTTGAATTTGTTTTGCAGTTTATAGGGAGGCTCCCTTAGTCTAAGAAAATAAAATAATATTTAATATAATCTATGTTAGGAATTTGTTTTTAGTATGTTTTTGGGTGTTTTATTAATACTTGTCATAGGCATAGTACTATTGTAATGAGTTGTTCAACGCATTTTGTTAATTAGTTATTAATAAGTTGGTTTTTAACCAATTAAAAATTAGAATTTTATGCTCTTCAAATATAATTTATTTTTTAAAAAGTGAACATGTTAAATATTTAACTCTAAAAATTGTAAAAAATATTATATTTTATTAAAGAAAATCTCAGAAAAATCAATTAGCTATTTTATAGAGATTCACACTATTAAAATAATAAAATAAAACTTGAATTAAAGCATATCCATAAATTAGTATATAAAGATAGTCTTCTTAAGATTTGATTTTACACAATTAAAATAAAAATAACTAAAATATGATTAATAGATATAATGCTACAAAATTTTATTCATCTGATATCTTTATTATTTCAAATCTTATTCCCAAAATTAATTCATAGATTTTTTTAAT
This sequence comes from Sequoia sempervirens, assembly GCA_007258455.2. Classification (NCBI taxonomy): domain Eukaryota; kingdom Viridiplantae; phylum Streptophyta; class Pinopsida; order Cupressales; family Cupressaceae; genus Sequoia; species Sequoia sempervirens. The sequence continues at coordinate 19,233 of VDFB02271807.1, forward strand.
GTCACTCTACAATTCTTTATTGTTAGGGTTAGGGTTACAATTATAGCTATGGATAGTGTTATGACCATAGTCAAGGTTAGAGATAGGTCTAGGATTAGGATAATGGTTTAGAATTTTATTGTTAGGGTTAGGGTTAAAGTTAGGATTAGGGTTAGAGTTAGGGTGTGAGTTAGGGTTAGGGTTAGGTAATGCAAAGAACTAATTAACAATACTAAAACACTATAATTAACAAAACTTACATTTATTTTTCCAAATCTAATAAACAATAATTACAATACTATAAAGGCAAGTACTAGCCACTACATGGCACTTGTTAAGTTTATGTTTGCATTTTAGATGATTTTGAAGGATTCATGTAAATTGTAAAACTATTTTTTGATATGTTTATTAGTAATTGTATATGTGTAAGAGTTATGAGGTTTTTTATTGTATTATAAATGGTTGATTTTTTGAATGTAATTGCAAGAAAAATATTATGTTGAGTTTTCTTATTAAAACGGGTTTTTCTTTTGTCTTCCATTATGTCTTTTTTAATATTTTGTATGTGTTGTTTATATTGTATAAGTTTATTAGACTTATTTTTCTTGCACATTCTATTTGTGGTATTCTTTTAATCCCCAAAATCAACAAAATATAGTAAAGTGTTTATTCCATTATTGCCTCTCAAACCCAAAGACAAGACCCTCTAACTTTCAATTTTTTTTTTAATAAATCTTCTTGTGAATGCACAAAATCGCTAGGCCTCATTGAGCTTAATTTTATTGCTACTCCTAAAAAATTATTTGCTAATAACCAAGTTGATAATAGTTTTAATGTCTATGAAGGTTTAGATGGTCTTATGTTGACCTCTATAAATGTGAGAAATTTTGGAGTCAAGATTACCCTTTCCTCACTTTTCAAATATGGGATTGGTTGAAACCTTTCATAAAATGTTCACCCATGGTTTCACCTATTCAAATCTTGTAATAAGCACTACAATATGATCTATTGATTAATTATGGGCTCAAGAAGAAGTCACATGGCCATTCTTAGGAATTAAAATTTTAAAGAGATGTTCTTCTTGCAAAGTATGAACAGTTTTGCACTTATAAAATTCCTAAAAGAGAAACAAGACCAAGACATGCACTAGTATGATTTTTTTTAATAAGGTAGACACAACTTTTAGACTAAATGAGAATCCAAGCTTCCTATTTCCATCCATGCTTTTAAAAATGGTTCCAAGGATGTTTCAAGGGTTTCTTTTGACATACATGACTAATGTGATGATGGCTTAATGATAATTACTTCTCTAGATCACTATCCATTCTACAACTTTGCCAAGGTAATTATCTCAAATATGCATAAGAAAATAGTAAATTCATCCTAAAAAATGTTTTACTCTACATACCTAGTGTATTTGACTATTAACCATAATTCTATGAGTCCTTTGTAAAAATATGGGGAAATATTAAAATTATGGACAAAGATTGAAAACCACTATCCATAGTCAATTGGAATCCCCTAACAAGTAACAAAATTACCCAAAAAATAGTTTTTTAAAAAACTTTATGGTGTTCATTGAAATCATTATGGTCTATTTTTCTTGTAGCTAATTTTTTCCCTTTATTTTTATTTATTGATGGTTGGAATCATGAAGAACTATGAGAATTTATGTTGAATTATAAGTAATCACTAGATTGCTAGATCTTTCTTCCTTTATATCTCACATAAAACTATTCCTATAAAAGGCTTAGGTTGCGTTCTTAGAAGGACACAAGTTTAGTTTCTCTCCTCTTTATATTATTTGTTGAATGTGGATTCCACCAAATTGTTGTCTCTATCTTTTTTTATTGATGTATTTTGCAACTTCTCTTGCAAGTAGGATAAAATTGAGAGCAAGTGGATGTGAGAAAATATGTGAGATTCTCCCTATGGAGTTGTAGTTTTAGATGTAGGCTAAGAAACATTTTCATAGTATATTTTGTGACCTCTTTAAAAGTGATACCTTTTCTACTTGTCCTAGATGGGGTGGGGAGAACTAGAGATTAGTAGATTGAGGCATGATTTTTTAAGACTTCAAATTCAAGCTAGTGGATTTGGTTAAGAGTGAAGAGATGTTTGAATGAAATATAAACAACATTTTTAAAGAGGAATATAAAATATTAGAGGAATATTAAGAACTATGTATATTTATTTGAGTATTTTAGATCTATCAAGATTGAGTAAGGAGAGGTCACATAATGATGTTCTACTTTAGAGAAGGAGGTTACCAAGGTGCAAAATCACATGGTTTTGTTTGAGAAATTTTACAATATTTTTTAAATATGTAGATGGATTGAGAGTGGTAAATCGGGATGGAAAGTATGGATTATTAGTACATTGCATTACATGTGCTCACAATGGATAAATTTTAAGGGTTCTTATGGTGGCTTGTATTTGAACCTACAATAATAATATTCCCTTTTCGAAAAGGTGAGTTCATTGGTCATGTGGTTGTTAAATCTAATGAAGGGGTGTAAGAGGAAGAATTAGGATGGGCATCTAGTCTAGTCATAGTCAACATGGTTGAATCCTTTTTAGTGGAGGATTTTGGGGTGGGTACTCGATAATATCGTAATGGAGAAATATATCTTCTTTCACATATCAATGATTTCCTTGAACAAATTTGAGGTAGAATTACTTTATCAAAATTGATGTTAAATGAAGATATCATCATGTTTTAGTTTAGATTGAAGATATTTGGAAAATTCCTTTGAAAAATCAAGAATGAATAGATGAATGGATCACTATGATCTTTATATTAACCACTAATCCAACCAAATTCATGCACTTGATGAATGACATCCTAGAGCTCATAACCAACTCTATCATCATCTTCTTGGATGCATCCTCATCTATAACAAGAATGACTAATATCACATGGAGTAGGTCTTAGTGTGATAAATACATTACATACAAACAAATTATAACTCATCCTCACTAATTTTCTTTTGGTATTATATAGATCTAGTACCTAGGCTACATAATTAACCAATAATATTTATATGTAGACCCCAACAAGATCAAGTTAATCCAAGATTGATCAAAAGCATGGATTTATGTTGAATTTTGCATCTTGCTTGTGAAATTATATTAGAGGTTAATACTTGGCTTCTTGCATGTACCTAGTCATTAAAAAAGACCATGCACACCAATAAACCATTTTCATGGATAGATACACAATATAATTATTTTTGGAGCTTAAGTAGTCAATGCAAGACCTATTCATTCTATACTAGACACTACCCATCCATTTGAAACCTAGACTAATGCATCTAAATATGTAAATAGTGTTATACTCATGTACATGGACATCTAGTCAAATATCATTCAAATAATTTTAGTGAACTATGGTTTAACACTACCCACCTAAAAAAGGAGTTGTATGTTGTCATGCGAGCCATTGAGAAACTGTATCACTATAGATCCTAAGAGTGGAAAGAATCATCCATTCTAATAATTAGTCACTTCAATTATTATATACTCAAAGAAAACTATAAAAAAACATCCATTGTGGACCCACTTTGCTCACTAAAATCCATTATTAGTTAGTTTTGGTAGACTTTTTGGACCATACTAGATATGCAACTAGATTATTCTATGACTTTTCATCTATACAAAAGTCCAAATAATGGAGATCAACCACACTCTTTCTCATTTATTGTGCATTTTAAATAGTGTATATCTCCACACTGGGGATGAAACACGCTTATAATAGAGCTCTTCATTATTTTGTAGTAAAGAGCCCTTAACATATATGTCTTTGACTATAACTCACAATATCCCTTGACATATCCTAATACCCACCATCAACTTTAGAGATGTACACACAAGAATGGGAAGTCAATACGACATAAAAATATGTGTAGCATATATATAATGCATACCAATAGATTTATTATATACTTACATACTAATAACAAAATACAAATAGCATCACAAAACTCACCACACCCCATATACACTTTAGGTAGGTGGCAAATTCTAATTGTATCATTAAAAATAAAACTCTATGGGACCTCATTAAAAGATTAAGCACACCTTTTAATAAAAAATTGAAACACATCTTTTTCAAAGCTTTTAGATTTCTCACTTGGTTGATCTTGTATCTTCAAATCCTATTTTAGATTAAGATCAAATTTTAGTTTCCATTGAGAAGATAACTTTCTCATTTTTTATCCATAGATAATCTCATTTTGAATAACTAAATTAACCATTTAAATTTATCATTTTGTCTTGTTATTTCACTTGAATGAAGACGTACATTGAAAGTATTGAATCTTGATCTTTTGAATAACTAATCTCACATAGATTAGGGTGTTTATAGTTATTTGTTAACTGTGTACGCATGGTCACGAAGCATTTTACATTGTTATTACCAAGCTCTTGGACGTTCTGATTTCACTCCTACACTCCCTTGAATACCAAGCTCTAGGTACGATCACCCATGTACCTTTTCCTTAAGGTAGGGCATACAATGCCTTTATGGAGCCTATATGCTTTAGACAAACGCTGCATTATTGCTTTAGTCAAATACTCTGGTCAAATATCGACAACAGAATCAACAATAAAGAAAATTATTGAAATGCCATTATTTCAAAGGTCGAAGCTATGTGGGACCTTTCTGTTTGAGAGTAGCTAAAGTTGAGTTGAGAGCCAATGCAGCTCGATGAGCTCCAAGATTAGTCACTGTGTACTTACCCTTGGATCTTCCACCTCATTGTCACTAACTATTGGACCAAACTTTAGCTGTGGGCTTCTCAGTCACATGTGCTTTTGGTCATAAAGTCAGGCTGACCTGTAGACTACATAGGTATAATGCACTGACGAATGGAGAAAGCTGCTGGATAACCATTCTCTGTAGACCCAATGGATTATTAGGCATTGTTACATAATACCTAACATCCTTTTATAAGCCCCACAATTCTTAGATACTATAAAAAGTTGTATTTTGCACCAACTGCTAACTAGGAAACCGATCAAGTACCAGTTGTCTTTGTATCAGTGAGTGAGGAATACTTGTGGCTTTCCACTCTCTAGGCACCACTTGGCAAAATTTAATGTTCTTGTTTCTTTAGTGATGAAGTACCCAAACCCATGGCAGGGCAATTTTGTCCATTTCTGTGATTTCTCCGTGCTTTGGAGATAATATTGAGTCCCTTCTATATGTGGCCACTTTCTTACATAATATAAACATGTATTGACACTTTCTTACATAATATAAACATGTATTGACAGTTGGTGAGCTCGATTCGAGCACAGGCCAAGGTGATCTTGAATGAATAAAAGACAATTGACACAGGACCTTAAATTGAACATTATGATCTTGTATGCAGGAGTTTATGTGTGATTCAAGACTAATGTGAACACCGTGTTTGAGGTTGACAGATAAATAATTCATTATTACGAATGTGTATAGTTAAATGGGGTAAATGTACAGAATCCTAAGGATTTCAAATTTTGTTTATATGTATAAAATTTTATATATATAATAAGGTGAATTTCATGTACGGGTCTTAATTTGGGCTGTTTGATCAATTAAAACAGCTGAAGAACACACTTTCTATTTTATTTATTAATAGATTATAAATTTATAGGTGAAGAAGATTTAACAGTCTTCCTATAAAAAAAATGAACGGTTTGACAACTAACTGTAACTGTTTGACAACAAACTGAAAATGAAAGACAATGAACTGAACTTAAAAGAACATAGTGAACACCTAAACATTATTTGATGACACATCTACATATATGTTGGAACATATATTCTAACATAATCTTGTTACTCATAGATCCATTGTAATTACTATTATTTATAAATAATCTCATGTTGTCTATTAAGGAGCGAATGCAAAGAAGAAATGGGCCTTACATGTGGAAGTATGCCAAGGAGATATGGTTTTATAAGACAAGAAAAGTACGATGTAAAGTTGTTTGAACAAGAAGCCAAATATCATTAGAACCTTGTGGATTGGTAATGCAATCCTTCAAAGCCTGTAGAAAGAAACCTACATATATAAGTGTGCCATACAATGAGAGCACATTTGGATCTTGTTTAACCAAGAAGCTACCATGGAGAAGCTGATTGCAGTGGGATCTATTTAAGGAAATGTCATATGATAACTAATTGAGTGAGCTATCTTGGAATTTGTTTCAAACCAATTGCCACATGAAAAACTATTTTAACCAAGGGATTGCTACAAAGATTGAAACCATTTTCATTTTATATAATTTTAGTTATTATTATAGTTTTCTCAATAGTGAGCAATAGTGTTGTGCATATTATTTGCAATTCAATTAAGTTGAAGAAAATTATCTTATGTACATAATAAAGAATCATTTAAATTGAAGGTGTGAAGGATTATGTTATTGATTTGTATATGTATATGGTGGATTCTTACATATTTTTTAATATTCAAGTTATTCTCAAACATCAACATTTTTTGTGTTCTTGGTTACATGTATACTAGTTAGGAAAGATTGATTTTCAAGGAATTTGTCTTCTCAACTAAGTGAAATCTAACATCATCATAAAATGGACTTATTCTTATCGCTTCTACCTTTAATATTTTTTAAGTTTTACACATTTGGTTAGATTAGGATCACATTTAGAATTAACTTATATTCTACTATTACAAATATAAGATTTACATGGTTACAAGTAGATTCTCATTGAAAATTTTAAATCTTTGGGTAAGTACAAGAAGTTGGGTCCACAAAGAGGGGAAGTTTTGGTCAAAAAATGCCAAAACAAATGGTTATCCATTTAGGAATGTGAATTAGAGCCTTGGATTGGGATCTTGTTCCAAAATGGGTACCCGTTTTGAAAATAGAATGAGTACATATTCTAAAATTAGAACATGTGCCCATTTTAAAGTGGGTATCCTGCTTTGAAAATAGAATAGGCGCATGTTCTAAAAGTAGAATAGGTACCCATTCTAAAAAAAATTGAAATTCCAAACCATTTTGCCCGGTTTAGGCCTATGTTGGGTTTGACAACCTGATCCTTAGTCTTTGACCTGCAACTTAAAAACTAAGGCAAATTCAAGAGAAATGTCTAACTTTGGCAATATAGCTTATTTGGATTTTTTTTTTCAGAATTAATCTATATAATTAAAACCCATTATAGATCACGATGTCTAGTTTTCAAAAAAAAAAATTAAAGATTTGATTATGTTTTCCATTTTTTAATTAATTTCTAAGCAAAATAGTCCACAAACTTAAATATTAGGATTTTTTTGTTTTTTAATAACTTTTTATTTATTATTTTTTTTTGTAAAAAAGTTATATGATACCTACTCAAAAAAAAAAAAAAAAAAATTCCTCTTACAATAATGAAAACAAAAAACAGTTTTATGTCCAATTTTCATGCTGTTTTGTACACGCTGGATTTCGAAAAAATGAAATAAAAAAAATTAATAAAAATAATATTTAGAAAAAAAAATTGCTAACTCTAACAACTTCGTTGTTACATATTATTTTTCCCCAAAATAAATTATAAAAATACTTTTATTTAGGTCAAAAAGTGGTGGTTGTACACATACATGGTATGTTAAAAAAAATGGTTTTTATACATGCCTATTGAAAATTAATTTGTATCATCTAGGTATTAAAATAAATTAAATATTTGGAAACTAGATGAACAAAATACTAAATTTCATATTACTGAGTTTTTTAAGATTCAATGTGTAAGTGCTTCAAATTTTCAGTCCAAGTGTGATAAATTCTGAAAAATAGCAAAAACACTTCCACTTTTTGAGCATTTTGTGGACCTGACTTCTTGCATTAGCCCCTTATATGTCTTACAAAATGAATGAGATTATTCAAATCAATAAACATCATATTATAAATATAAGGTTATTAATTTTGTGCAATTTTGATCAAATTTTGTATTCCTTAACTTTAATTCAATATGGTCTTATAAATCAGAACAATATTATATAAGCCTCTAATTAATCTTGAATAGCTAAGACATAGTAACATATACCTTGAAGATATTTAGTATTCCTTTCAAGAGAGGTAGAGTGCATGTGTACCCTAGTTAATTGACACCAATGGGAAGGTTGTAGGAGTTTAAGTTTTGAAAATATCATCCCTAGCTCAAAGTTTATTGAGGGAAACATTGAGATATTATACCTTTCCAATCATAAGAAGTTTATAATTAACAAGATAAAACCTAGACCTATACAATCATAACTAGTTCACCTAGGTCTATAGTTTATTTTTTCATCCCATTTGTTGTCCCCCGAAATCAAACAATGATTGCTTGGCTTGGTGCAAGAAATTACTCTTTGGCCATCCTTGTGGTTGTACATGATTTACCCAAGAACCTCAATAAATTATGCCCAAAGTAAACACATGGATGAGCTGGGATCATAGAAGAGTACTTTAAAGATTCCAAAGATGTCATAATAAGACCCAAATCCAAATATTTTCCTTACACTTTGGATTAAATGGCCTATAGCTAGTATTTATTCTTACTAGATGGGTCAATTACTAGTTGGAATGGATTTGAGATAACATTTAGTAATCATTTTATAGTACCTATCAATTATATAATCTTATATCACCAATTTTGAATTTATCATGAAGAACTCATCAATTCCATGATCATGTTTAACACTTATTTACATAAGTTATACACAAGATTAACATACCTAATAGAGTTTGTTTCCATTAAGAATTAATATGGAGAGTTAGATCTACTATCCTATATTTTTAAGAGGAATACCAAAGCCTTCCCTCATAAATCTATCAAATACATATAATGAAAATATTAAGGTTAAAGAAAATAAATGATGCAACATGGACATGACATTGGTCATTTACAAAAATTAGGATAGTTAGGAGCTTATAATCAAATTCCTACAATTAATGAACCCAATTTCAAATATTACGTACCCAACTCACAATCAACCTTACAATTAGAAACCCCTAAATCAAGTACCTCTCAATCATTAAATTATGTCTCTAAATCTACATCTACCTCAAATGAAGAATTAATAATTTACCATTGTACCCCAAAATAATAACATAACTACCCAAAATCCTTTATGTTGAATTGGTACAATATTAGGACTTGGGTGATAATCACCTACAAAGAGTTCATATATTTAGAGTTTATCTATATAATGCTTGATGTCATGATTTTTAGATGTTGTGGTATAGTATACATGTTAGTAAATACATGTGGTGATTTT
>VDFB02271808.1:0-40539 GCA_007258455.2 Sequoia sempervirens
AAAAACCTGCCCAAAAATTCATAATTTAAAAAACGGGATCCCGTTTTAAAATGGGATCCCATTTCATAAAAAAATGAGATCCCGTTTCAAAACGGGATCCTGTTTCATAAAAAAACCATTTTTTATGGTTCTATGAAACGGTATCCCATTTTGTAAAATGGTCCAAAAATGGAAATTTCCATTTTCAGAAAGTTTTCAAAACAGGATCCCGTTTTGAAAATTTTCCAAAAATGGAAATTTCTGAAAATGGGATCCCGTTTTGAAGAGCGGGATCCCGTTTTGAAGAACGGGATCCCGTTTTTTAAATTTAGGCTTGGGATCCCATTTTTTGCAAGCCGAATTAATTTTTTTGCCTAAGGAAAAAACTTTCACGATTTGTGGACTCATCTTCTCGCACTTACCCTTACCATGCATATCATACATCCATAGGACCATATAGAGTCATTCATTCATTATTAGGATCATTCATCTTTGCATTAACATCATTTTACATCCATCACATCATACTTCATTGCATTAGAAAAATACAAAAAAACAATGGCATGTAGACATTTTAATTGCATCCATGACACATATAATATCATCATCATAAAACATCGCATAATATACATGACATAGAAATTAAATGCATTTTTCATAAATCAATGCATATCAACACATAGGATCATCATCATCACTCCATATATATCTCAAAATATGTCAAATGTACAAGGATATTTGAATGTCATGAAATACATCATCAAAATGGTGATATCATCAAGAGTCAGTGTATACATCATGATATAACATCAAATGACAAAAACTATGTGGTACTGCCCCTAGATGTTGCTGGCCTCACTGAACCTGTACCCCCTGCTGCACCTGGATCCCTTCAATCCCCTGGCAATGGCTGTGTCACACCCATACTCACCGTCTGAGACTATGATATGCTCATCTAAGATCTACTAAAACTCTCTCGTCGCTCAGGAGGAAGCAATTCATGATATTGGGTCCTGTAAAACTCCACCTCCTAAACTGTGTGATGGATCTCTCAAAAATAATCAGTAAATCACGTAGTCGTAGCAGCCTGCTACAACCTCTCTGTAATGGCCTTAGCCTGCTCAGCCCGTCATCTCAATGAATCTCTCTTAGTGGTCAATGCTGCAACCTTCCCCTATGTCTGCCCCTGTACTTGTCCCTGGCCCTGTACCTATGCCAGTTACTTTCAGGAAGCATCCCTCTCAGTTATCAACATCTAAATCTGCCCCTAGGCTTGTAGGAGTTGCACCTGTACTTGACTCAACAGTTGTGTCTGCGCCTATAGCTACCCCTATAACTGTGTTAGCTTCCCCTGAACAGTTTGAAACTGCATGTGCAAAGAAGTGATATGTGACTGCTGTTGCTGAGAAGGAAAGCGTATCTGTACATGCATATGCGTTGCTTCCACCAAGGATCGCCTCCTGCAAGGCACTCTAGCATCGAAACTGAGATGTGAACCACCTCCTCCATCTCCTCTATCACCATCATCACCTCCATCATCCCCTCCATCATCATCATCACCCTCATCTCCACCCCCTCCCTCCTCGTCATCTCCATCATCTCTGCCTCATCTTTGTCTAGGTGGTCTATCCTCATCATCCTCAAATTTCGGCATGGGCTCATCAAGACTCGAAAGCCTCAAAAATGGATGCTGACCAAAATTCACTATGTACTCCTCACTCATGTATCCCTCGACAATCTCTGGATGGTAATCCCAGATCACTAGTTGTAAGTGTAGGTACTCGTCACATGCAACATCATAAGACAATGTCGGTCCCCACTCAGTTGTATCCTACTATCTACATGCATATAGGGTTGATCCTTGTGGCATCCACCAAACTCTGCCATACTGCCTCAACACTCTCAGCAATAGGAATCTTTCGATGATATATCGAGTCTCTCCAATAAGGTATCTGGTAGTCATAACGTAAGGAACCTCTAAGTGATCCTCTGCCCACTGCTCACAATCTACATACAACCACCAAGTAACTGCATCCAGGTCATCTAACACTCGCTTCCAATACTCCATTATGCTTAGCTTATGTTGGACAACTGCACCTGCATAACCATAGATATAAGGCTTCCCAAATGGCCGAAATTTGTTTGTCTCTAGCTGTGTCACTACAATATGCTCCCAGGCCCAGACCTGGAGCAATGTAACCCTGGCAGACAAGCTGGCTCCTCTTAGATATACGACCTGGTGCAAATCATGATATAGGTGTGCAAGCAAACATGACCCCTAGGAAAATCGAGTCCCAAAATTGATCATCTACTCCAAAGTACAACCCTAATCGATGGAAAATCCCCTTTCCCTCTTGTCGGGACATAAGAAGCCACCAAAAAATCCTACAAGAATGGAAGGCAAAGGGGCATAACTAGAAAATATCTCCAGCCACGATATCTAGCATCCAACAATCTGATCATCTTGGAAAATCCAGCATAACGCATCTGTACCTCCCTGCTCGGTAGAATCATACATCACGATATCACCAAATACATGATTCCACAAAATCTTGTACACATCCTCTGGTGTAACAATCATCTCTCCAGTAGGAAAATAAAAAGTGTTGTGCTCGCTATGCCACCTCTTGGCCAATGTCATCAACAATCCCCTGTTAATCCTAACCCGAGGCATATCAATCAACAAAGACAAACCACATCTCTCAACAATATCTCTATCAGCACGAGATAGTTGTGGAATCATCTCCCATGTCAGCGAGAATCACTCTTGAGACTGAAGATTATCTAAATCCGCCTCCTACAATTTTCAAACATCGCAAATCAACATATTAATCAAACCAAATCAACAAATCAATCAATCATCAAAAATCAATCAACCTATCAATCCTAATGAGATTTTCATCAAATCTCGTCAACATTTTGTTTTGATTCTCGCCTATCATGAGGTCAAAACAGCATCATCATTTGTGTATCTCGCCTATCATGAGGTTACTAAATCATCTAGTCTATCATCAACACCTAATCATTGGCTGATGCGATCAAACATCACAAAATTCAAGGAGAAAAATCACAAAATCTTCAATCTGCCCTAAAAGAGTCAAAACAGACCTTCAAAGCACCAAAAGGGCATAAGCGCCATTCTATGATGCGCAAGCGGCATATTAGGCCAAAGCGCTAAAAAATTCCCCTGATGTGCTGGAGAACCAAGCCGAAGCACCAAGGAATCCAGCAAGAGCACCATTTCATTCGAGGCGCCGGAGAATCTCTTCGATGCACTGAAACTTTGGGAAAAAGTGCCATTTCCTCAATTTTGACCTATGGACAGCATGGAGGTGCCATTTTGGACCTCCTAGGCACCAAAAGTGAAAGTGCCAAAATAGACATTGGAAGCACCAGAGAATCTCTCCAAAGTGCTAAATTTTTTTGTGAAAGCGCTAAAAAATATACCCTAAGCGCCGCAAAAAACTTCGGAAGCTCCGAATTTTTTTTTGACATTTAAAATCTGAATTAAAAAATGTGAAAATTTATTTCAAAATCACAATTGAAGGTTTCAAAATTCTTACCAGAGGTCTGTATCCCATTGGCCGATTATGCCATCATACCCACTCGAATCGATGTGTCTGTAGAGGGATCACTATCTTGCTCAGAAGTTCCAAAATGTTCTCTCACTTCAAATAATTTTCAAACTACAATTTGCACAAATGAACTCCTTTTCACTTTTTACCTCTTAATAAACGTAATTAAAGGAGTGATTTTGGTGGCATTGTTTTAATTTCTTTTGAGGGGCAATTAATTGGGGTAGCTTCAAATCTTTCATATCGGGAGATAAATCGCTGGAATATTATCAAATCAGGATTTTATCATCATCATCATCATCATCATCATCATAAATCAATTGAAATTTTCAAAAATCATCAAAAATCCTTTATCATCACAAATTTCTCGATTTATCTCCCAAGGGGGCATAAAGTTGTAATCTCATGAAAATCATTGTCTAGGGCATCATTAAAATTTTTAGCAGCATTGATAAATTTTTCTTTGAAGTAATGCGTAAACACTTCACTTCAAAGAGGGGAAAAATGTATACACTCAAAATTGGTCTGGAAAATATTAATTAAATATTGATTATTTAATTAATGAAATATTTATTCTTCTACTATATAAGTAAATTACAAATTTATTTGTACATAGTTCCTATTTTCTTAATTCCTCTATTCTAATTCACCCTCTTCATGATTAAATTGAAATAAACAAATCTAAATAATTTTTTTTATTTTAATTGATTCCTTCTCATTTGATTCAAATTTTTAAATTTGAATTTCAGCACATTTCTACATATTCCTTCTAACTACCTTCCACCTCACCCTCTAACTCACCATGTGTCACACGAAAATAATTATTCTTATTTTCTAAAATGGATATTTGTTCTCAATAACTTTAACCACCTTCAAGACACATGGCTCCTTCATCCAAATGATTCTTTCTTACACTTGGCAAGTTGGTTTTACTAAAGGGAACAATTGCCTTGTTTTCTCCATCCTCCTCATTCTTCACCGTTGATTTCTCCAAATCAAATCTCAATTGTTCATGTCTGCCAACTCACCCAATGCCTTGGAAAAATCTATAAATTGAGGCCCATTTACAGCTTTTTCATAAGGAGCATTTGCATAACATCACTCTTCAGGAATTCATTTAAGTCTTTGAGAGCTTAGTTTGCATTTTCAATTCAACATTTAGAAAAGATTAGCAATTAGTTTAGAATCATGGCTCCTTTAGATGTTTCTTAGTTTAAGCAGCATTTAAGATCATTTCCATTTCATGTCCATTAGTCTAATTATGTTATGTATCATTTCTATATCACTTTGTACACAAGAGTTCATCCATCATGTCATTTCATCATTTCATCCAGCTGAATCCTTCAATCATGTAGATGTAGACTTAGCTTATGCATTATACATAAATAGGCTACTCATTTCTTAGATGAAATCCTAGTGATTTGTGCATGAATAAGATCCGAGAGCATAAATACTAAGACATTTGAGATTAGAGGAAGATGGGATGTTCTTAGGGAATTTTGTTAACGAATTGTGTTTGATTAAGTTAGATTTCCTTACTGTAATACTTTCCATCTAAGTGTGTTGTTAATTTGATATAATTTACGCATATTTTATTACACACAATAGCCACAAAAATTGAGTTTTCTTATGTCCATGGCCTTTTGTTATGTTTGTTCATTGACTAGTTATCATTGGTTTTCTTTACTCAACTAATTACTCTCCCATTTATCAAATGATTATGTACATGTTCTTTGTAGATTTATGGATTGACCTAGCAAGTGAAATGATCATCTTGTCATCCACCACAAACGTATGTTATTAGATTGAATAATCCAAGGTGGAATCTCTTATGAATATATGTTGAAATATAGAGTGAATTATTATGGTGATAACATCAAACTAAGTATACATATTTTAACATGTTTATGTATTAACCAATGATATAGAAATAAAGAAAGAATATAAAATAAACAAACTATAATAATTCAATAAATACTGGATGCATGTGGAGAAACTCTTTTGGAAAAAAAACTCCATCATTAAAGAGAACATAAGTATATAGTTATATTTATCCTATGAGTACATATAATAAAACATCCCTTCAATTTGACAATATTCCAATACCACATGTCCACTTTTACTAACCCATATGAATCTTATATTCAATGCATACAATTTATAGAGAAGAGTTGAGGGGAAACTAGAAGTGGATTTATAAAGCCATGACATCTCAAAAGCATGGTATGGAAAAAATCCAATGCATACATGAATAGAAATGTAACTTCTTAAGTATCTTTGACCATGTTGGTGATTTGAACTATAGACCCCAAATCCCTGGGTCTAATAATCTTCTTGGTACATCAGGGGTGTCAAACCTATGAAGATCACCACAAACCTATCTTCAGTTTGGGCAACTAAGGACCAATGGTTGAGGTGGGTAAGATCTCCTTCACTTTTGGCTCTGTAATATGAAGAAGGGTTTTCCCCAAGGTATTGAATTGATGGTTGAAAGAATAAGCTAATACCTTACAATATTTGACCATACCCAATGCACAATGTATCCCACTATTGTTGTCATTATATACCTATATGCTAGTTTGGAGATTTAAGCACGAGCACCTAGTTAACAAATAATAAGACATACAAGTGTTTGAAGATGTGTTGTATGATAACCCCTTAGATGTTATAAACATTCAGACATGGAAATAGAACACACAAAAAATAAAATAATTTTTTTTGAATTGATATGTTTAGAGTGTGTTGAGGATGATGGGAAGAAGTTAGTTACAAAATGGTGCCTTCATCTGTTGGGAAACAGTTTTTGAATGCATTCAAACATATGCGTGAATAAAAAGTTAGGTGATATATAAATCAAGATATCACAAAAACACTATGTTGTTCAGAATGCACAGGAAAGTTGGGATCTACATATATATATAGATAAATAATGAATCGTTGTGGAATGTTAAGTGTCTCTTCTTAGTTATTTTTAAGCACACCCATACACTTCTTTACTATGTTGAAAAGATACCATGCAAAGGTTTTGCAAGGATTTTATAGACTTCCAAATGAAAAACTATACAACATACATCATAAATGCATATCGTGCACATAAGGAGAAACTCAACTAAGGTTGATTATTCCATTAATCAATCTATCTTCAATGCTTACAAATGTTATCATAGGTTTGGGAAAGAACCCAAATTATTACAATAATAAAATAGCTACACCCCAAATTGGAAGTTGAAACCGTAGGACTTCTTGTAAGTATTTATGTTTTTTTCATGTCTCTGCAACCTCCCCAATAAAAATTGTTATCCTCTTTTGTTCTGAACTTTTAGAAAACGAAAACCTAGAGGCAGATGTACCCACAACCATCTTGTCAACAAAATGTTAAATTGAAAACCCTAGTTGCAACCTCATCTAGTGTCCAAATGACACATTTCTTTTGCAAATCTGATATGAATGTCAGGAGGCATGACTAAACATTCCCTAACCAATACCACACATTTGCAATGAATGACCTATAAGGTTTACTGCAAGGAACAACAAAAATGCCCATGAAATCTACTAGAAATGGTGAGTTGAAAGTAGATCATGCCAAGAAAAGGTTTTGCAAACATTAAATGTGGCATGGGTGTCATGTAACCCATAAAATCCATGTGTCAAAATAACTTACATGTCCATAGGGAAATCGTCTAGTTCTAGTTCAAATTATTATTGTGGTGGTTGAGCCTTGATGAGGGTAGCTAAAATTGGTTTTCAGTATTATTTCTTGTTGTTGGATTTTGACCCCCATATGGATGTATAAATTTGACCTCATGCAAATATGGCATGAAGGAATATCCTTAGGAAGTAAATCACATTACCACCTAGTGAGAAAAATGGAAAATGGCTTGAAGTCTACCTGTGGAGATTCGGGCCCTATCCACCATTGCAGGGAATTGAACCTCAAGCAGACAAATCTAAAATCATTTGCATCTCTCACAAAGGTTCAGATGATATTAAAATACCCACAAAACTCTCCTACAAGAATCTAGATTCAACTAGGTCATAAGAAATGTGAAGCATCCTAATAGACTCAAAAATCCCGCAAACCATCTCTTGTGGAAAAAATTGCTTCATGTGTCCACTTGTAGTATTTTGACCCTATCGGGTCAAACATACTTCCAAATCTTATAGGTTTTAACTTATTCATTTTGGGAATAGACTTGTGGGAGAAGAACCTTTAAGTGAACATGTGAAAGAAAGTTCAACAAGTAAATAAGGGTAGTTTGGATGGAAAATCTTGTAAATGTTTCAATGAGAACAAGTTTCCTACATTTCGGGAAAACCCAAGTGAAAGCTTGAGAGAGCCAAGAGATTTATAGACAATTTTGTGAGAACATGAGAGTGTTGTAACAAGAAAGAGAGCTATGAAAGCTTGAGAGAGTGAGAAAAGAGAGTGTCTTTAATAGAGAAAAATCAAGAAGAACCAATGGATTAGAAATATAGATTTTAAAGAGAGAATAGGAGGGAAAAGAAGCTTCCCGAGCCGTTACCATTGAAAAAGGTAGGTGACAAGTGGCAAGGAACTCAAAAAATGACTTTTTAAATGTTGAAATGTCACAGGATGCTAGCACAACATGTGGAAATCCATGTGGCACATGAGTGTCCACACAAATCATGCTACAAAATGGTGGGAATGAGGAAAACACAAGGTTTGATGCAAAGCTAACATGCAAAGGTAGCTACTAGAAAGGGGTCTTGAGCATCCTGAGGGGGAAAAGGTTGATGCAAGGGCTAAAATGATCCTACACAAATACTAAGTGAGTGGACACTAAAATGGATGTGAATATGTAAGTGAAATTGCAAGGGGTGCAATTTTACGACATTACATCACTATATTGAACAAAGTTTATTGAATGGCTTCACAATGGGTTTGTAAATATTTACAAGTTTTGATTAGGTGGCGAGACCAATTTATTTCCTTTGTCATTAACACTAGTCAACTAGATTTTATTAGAGTCAATGAGGTCTTGTACTTGGTGCTTAAGACATACATATTTCTATATTTTTTCTAGGTGTATGATGACATTGAAAAAAGGATTTTGCATTAATGTATGGTGGTATTGATTTAGTTGTGTCAATATATCTAATTGGAGAAATTTGAATCATATTCTTGTTTAACAATTGCAACATGATTGCATGGAGAGAATTGAGCAATTGTGAAAATTTTCTATCTCTTGGTCGAAATTAATATGGAGTTGTGGTTGCAGCAACAACTTGTGTTTCAAAGTTATTAGCAGTTTGAGTACTATTTATCTTGATGATTTTTTTTTCTTTTTAAATGATTGATAGTTGTTTTGAGGCATGGCTTTGGATTGATCGATAGGAGCCGATGAAGGTGTAGCTTCATATTGACTAACTGATATCTAATAATCATGAAGGACTATACACAAATGTGTAAAGGATGGATATTTTGTCAATTATATTTTACCTCTAATATTAGGTTGTGTCTTATGAACACCCTTTGAATGCCAGATTTTGGAAGACTATAGGATCTTTTCAAATAAATAAATTGGCATTGTCCTATAAAATCTATTGTTTTCTCTTTAGTTCCTTGTTTACAATGAACTAAATCCATTAATATAACTTGAGGTCCAATGTTTTCTTGGAAGTGTTGGAGGAACTCACTAACAAGTTACATAAAGGAGGTAATTGAGTTGTTTGGAAATGAACAAAACCAATCCAAGGGTATATATTTAAATGATCTAGGAAAGAGTTTCAGTAGGAGTGCATCTTCAAAAATAAAATTGCTACACAAGGTGGTAAAAGTTGACGCATGGTTATCAAGATCTCCTTTACCATTATACTTTTCAAAGTGAGGTATTTCAATGTTTTGTGGTATAGGTGTCTTTAAGTTAGAAAATTCCAATGGGCTATGTGTGAGGCATGTTGGAGTTTTACCATTGGTTTGATTTTGGTTTAAGTTTGAATTTTTTTGTAACAATGTCATGTTTTGCAAGATTTGATTTATCACATGATAATTTGGTGACATGTTTTGAGAGTTTGTCAACTACGACGAACTAGTATGGATGATTGGTGGGCTATTATTTTGCACATTTATGAGGTTTGATGAATATGGAGGTGTTATAAGTGAAGCGACAAAACTATAAGGATTTCCACTACAAATTCCTAAGCTTGAATTTAAAAAATTGCTATATTGCAATGTTGATAAAATCACTAGAGGGGTAAACGTAGGAATAAAAGGTATTGTTGTAGGGGAGGAAACTTGTTTTCCTAATTGGTTTCAAGTGTTAGTTAAGGCTTGAGCGCAACTAGTTGTCGTAGGAAAATTAGTGTCCACTATATGAGCTCTAGGCTACACAACACTTCTATCCCTTGTGAATTGTTTACCAACTTCCAAAGGTTATCCAAAAGAGGAACTATTTCTCCAACCAAAGGTATAGGGCTTAAGAATTGTTGAAGTCCTTCTAAGTCCTTATCTAATTATTTTAGTTTACCATCAGGGACATGGACAACATTTTCCAAGTCCACATAAATATTAGGTTGCAACAAAGACATGGGAAATGTAGGATTAGGAAGAGAATAAAAAATATATTAGATAGATGCAATACCTTGAGTGAAAGAGTTATAATACTCAAGCTCAACACTGGTTGTGATTACAACACATGAAGCCATAAGTTTGAAACTACATCTCACTAGGGTATTAGTTATAGGATGCTAGATTGTGAAGCTCATAAATTTATTATGAGTTTCAAAATAATTTAGTGTTCATACGGTGAGGGGAAAACACATCACAATCATAGAAACTGAAATAATTTGAGAACACAAAACCTAAAATTATACAAAACTCATAGATAGAACTATGATCCAAAATTTGGCGAAAATTAACTAGACAGGGACGCTGGTGTCCCAAACTAGTGAGGTTAATTTTTGTTAACTTCAAAATCTAGAATTGAGATACAGTGTCTAAGCATCCTAATCTACAATAGGTAGATTTCCAAAACTATACAAAATTTCATTTTTGTTATATGTAAAATATAATTATGCATACAATTTTAGATTTTTGGAATAATGCAATGTGTTCTAAAGGTATTTTGTATATTGTAAAATGTAGTAATCAACTAAGTCTAGTTTAACAAATCTAGAAATTGAAATTTTTGGTATCTTTTAAAATATCGAAAACAATGTAAATCTTCACTTTTTCAACATATGCATGCATAAATCACAAATTTAAACACTTTTAGATTATTTTCAGACCTTAGGATGACCTGATTAAGATTTTATAGTGCAATAATTCACTAGATCTATCTTGTAATAACTATTAAAATTAACATTTTTTTATGTTGTGGATTGAAAATACTAGAGAAATCTTTACTTTGTCAATGATTTTTATTACAATTTTCATGCATAAATAAAAAATTCAAAGTTTTGCAAGTTATATTCAAATTTCAACATGACCTAGTTAAGATTGCAAAAGGTTTTAAATTGCACAAGTGTCGATTTCACCAAAATGTGATGTGGGAAAAATGGATGTAGG
Organism: Sequoia sempervirens; assembly: GCA_007258455.2. Classification (NCBI taxonomy): domain Eukaryota; kingdom Viridiplantae; phylum Streptophyta; class Pinopsida; order Cupressales; family Cupressaceae; genus Sequoia; species Sequoia sempervirens. Next base: position 11,083 of record VDFB02271808.1, read on the forward strand.
GTCTAAATCACACCTCTTCCAATATCACAAGGGAAAGGACTAAAATTGATCTCCAACACCCAGTTGACTACTAACCTCAAAGGAAGAGTCAAAATGGTGGATCGGGATTTCAGTCCTTTTGGGTTTTTTATGTGTGTATGATGATGATTAATTAATTGTTAATCGATCTAATTTGATAATGCAAAGATGCACCAAGGTTAACTTTGGAAATGTAACAAACTATTGTGATTTTTGGAAAAATATAGAACAAAGAGACAAAATATAATTCAAAACAAAAGAGTAGCATACATAGAGGAACCTAACATATAAATGTGAGCTTCAAGTGGTTGGGCAGGGGCATTGGTGCCCTAGACCTAGAAGTGTAGATATTTAGAATGAAATTTCAATCTCCTATTGGTCCCTATTTGTAAGATCTCATCCTCTGGACTCAGTGTCGAAACTTCGCCTGTCGCTGATAAAAACCACTTTCCCTAATTTGTTGACTTGTAGTACTTGCATGCTGGAATGAATAATTATACCTCTAATCCTCTCCAAAATCACTTCAGATCTACAAACTAGACACAAGAAAGAGGGGAAAGGGTTGTGTTGTATAGGGGATTGCATATTAAGTCAAATCTCATTTTGGTATTTCTACCTCCACAACGGTTATGATGATGTAAAAGAGAGCTTACCTTAGGTCGAGTAGAGGATAAATGATAAACAAGTGATAAATTGATAATTATTGCAACTTACCACTCATATTTGTATTCCTTGATGGACTAAATTCATTTTACTCATCACCTTCAAAGAGAATTTGAGTCTTGATTTGAATTCTTGCAAGTATTAGTACTCACAAAATAAATATACATGAAATATACACAAACTCACATGAAAATATGATGCATTACCAACATGATGCTTGACTGAAACAATGATACTATGATTCTATGAATTCTACTCTTGATAGCTTAAGTGCTCAATTGAAAATGCTAGAATTGCTTCTCAAAATTGATAGGTTTCAAATGATGAAAAATACTTGTATTTATATGCAATTCTTTAATTTCTCACAAATTAATATCGACAATCGACAAATAATTTTGAATTTCTAAATTTTAAAATGTTGACACCAACATATTTGAATAGGGGTCAAAATAGGTTGGATAGAGGCGCTAGTGCCCTAGTCTAAGCCTATTTTGGGGCCTTAAGCACCAATAAATAAATGTTAACTCTTTATTTCCAATTCAATTTTTTTTTTTTGAAATTATTGTAAAACAAAAAAATTAAATACACAATTGGGTCCAAAAACATAAGGAGGAGCAGAAGCTAGTGTGAAATTGTCAAGGGTGACAATTTATGTTGCTACATTCACATAGATTTGTCACCATGGAAATAAAAAATCTTCTATAGAATCATGTTCATTGAGTATGAATACAAAACAATCAATATACAAGATTTTAAAAAAATATATATTTAATTTAATTTCATCATATAGATTTATGATCACAAGAACAACAACATACAGTTTATGTGAATATAAACCAATAAATATATAATACAAATTATTTCTCTATCTAAAATTTTCACATAAATTTGTCATCATGAAAAAAAAAATTATTATATGAAATCATCTAACTAGACATGAATGCAAGACAATCAATTTATAAAACAATTTAAAATTTCCTAACGTAACTTCTACACATGTTGTACTACCATTGCCAAAAAAAAATCTTATATTTATTACAACACCCATGACTTAAGAAAGAGAAAAGGAAAAAAATATTTAGCCATTAAAGTAGGCAAACAAAATTTATCTATTCAGTCCTAGTCCTAGCAAGGTGCCTATAATAAAATCAATTAATTGAAAATAGACCAATCAAATATTTTTTCCTAACATTTTAATAGTATACAAAAACATCTTTTAATATTTATATGATAAAAATATCATTTATCTCAAGTGTTATGGATTAAATCCATTAAGATCTTATTACAACCTATATTATTCTATACAAGCATGATATTCAAATATTGATTCAAGGCTCAAATTTCAACTTTACTAATGATCCATAGTTGGTTTTCTCTTACATCAATCATAATTACTTTAAAAAGGAATTGAAATCATTAAACAGTAAATAGTAGATTTGAAACAAAAAATCTGATATGAAATCATATTGGTTGTGCATGAATACAAGTCATTCAATATATAAGACAATTTGGAATCGCATAGGTTTGTCATCATAGCAACAGAAAATGATATGGAATCATATGGGATGTGTACAAATACCACGTTCTTTTTTTTCTAACTTCTTCTCATAAATTTGTGATCATGACAACAAAAAAATCTAATATGAAATCATGTTAGTTGCTCGTGAACACAAACCAATAAAGGAATTTGAAATTTCTCTATTTAACTAGATAACATAGATTTGTGATCAATAATTTAATATAAAAGACATTTTTTTTCTTCTAACTTCTTCACATAAATTTGTGACCATAACCAAAAAAAAAAAAACATAAAATCTAATATGAAATCATGTTAACTGTTGTGAACACAAACTAATAGAACAATTTGAGATTTCTCTGTTTAACTGAGTAACATAGATTTGTGACCCAAAAATCTGATGTGCATGAATTCGAGCCAATGAATATATAAGACAATTTCCAACCGACAATGTATTTCTCTCTATCTACCTTCTTTACATAAATGTGTCACTATTATCTAACTTTTTCATGTGATTTGTTTAAAAAGAATCTGATATAGAATCATGTCTGCGCTACGGAGACAAGTCAAGCAGTATATAATACAATTTGAGATTTCTCTAACTTCTTCACATAAATTTGTCATTTTTCAGTGATTTCAATAATTATTTTATGATTCCCATTACTATTTTGAAGTGATTATGACTGGTGTGAAGGAAAATTTTGAAATGGTAAAATTTGTATATACATGTCAATTCAGGACAGTTGTTTGTTTGACTCTGGGAAGATGGTCCCCAAATCCCCACCAAAACAGCAACGATCTAAATCAGTCAGTAATGTCATTTCATGCTTTGTATTGCTGAAAGTAAACATTCGCTTTTTTAACTACTTTTCAACTTTCATCTCCTTTCTAGTGACAGCTATAGCTTGCCTGGCGTAGACATATGCGTACCAAAATCTATGGTGTTCAAGCCCAAATTTGATGGTTGTATGGCTATATATATATATATATATATCTTTGTATGAGAATGTTTAATTGTAGTCAAATACAAGAGAATCAAGTTATAAATCAATCAAATTTTGGGTTTGACAAGTGATTCTTTTATATGTAATTTATCAAATTTAAGGTTACCTTAATCTCATGTGACATAATAGACGATACCAAACAAGTTTATTGTTTAAATTTATTTAGAAGTGCATTGTTTAAAGTTCTAGTAAGTCAAAGGCACGGCAAAACTCATACAAGATCAAGAGTGAAGGATAAAATGTTTAAATGAAGTGTGTCATTTAACAAGGTCTTTTAGCGTATAATCATCATGTGTTTCCAAAATCTTGGTCATCTTCTCTTATCTTTTTATCTCTCTCTCCTTTCATCGTTCTATTTTGTTTCTCATTTCTCGTTTATCCGGTCTTTATGGTGCCTCTCCTTCTTCTTGATCCTTTTTCACCCTTGAAGACCCACCTTTTGGGTTTGTCCTCTATTGTATTTTCGTTTTTGCTTTTGTAGTTTTTATTGTTTTATTTTAACTATGCATCATTTCTATTTATTTTATCTTCTTGAAGAGTTTTCTATTTTTATTCTATTAATATTTATTACTTTTATTCTATTCTTCTTATTCTATCTTATTTGTTAACATCTCAATATAATTGTCTAACATTATTAATATTTTAATACTCTTATTCATTGCATCTCCACTTCTATTATATTAGCTCTCCAAATTAACAATATAATATTTTCTAAAAAATATAACATTGCTCTTGTATTTTTAACACAATGCCTCCATAGTTTTTTATTTATCTACCTCTTTTCTCTATCTCTTTGTATATCAATTTGATAATACTATTTGATTATTTTAATATAGTTTTTTTGCTACTATCAAGGAGCTTGAAAGCTTAGAATAATGGGGTTCACGGGATCCATAAAAAATCCAAAGTATTTCAATAGATTCTTATATTACTCCACCCTAATTACAAAACCAAGATTAGGGCATGTGTCATCAAAACTGCCACCTCCCATTGAACTATTAGGAAAATTAAAAATAAAAATCATACAAATCATAACACTATAATCATCTCATTATATCTGAACCACTATCTAAAAGATAAATATTTCCAAATAATTCAAAAAACTATCTTAGAAATTATCAACTACACTTGTATAGGCTAGAAAACACAATTTTAATTTCAACCTGTAATTTTTTATAAAAAATCAAATTCTAATTTACAATAAATCAAATCTAATAGTTTATATACAACCTTACCAAACATAAAATTAGGCAACCATTTTAATTGAAGCTATAGTTAGGTGCATGTAGCTCGATTAGATCAAGAGAGCTTGTGAAATCAAATAAGGGGTTCTATGGAATGAATGGATGTTAAGAGGTCTCATTTTATTTTTATTTGAAATGAGACCTATGGACATCCATGAGTTTTTCAAGAAAGTGATTAACTTAATGAGTTATACAAACTCAATTGGTTTTAACTTTAAAGGCCTCAATTTATTTTATATAGAGAAGAATTATTACTTGGTGTATTGAGAATTCTTATGTGATTGACTTAATGGGTACATATCTAATGTGCTTTGCCTACAAGGGTATTTGGTAAAATATTTTCAAGATCCAAAGGGCACCATGAGAGACATTGAAGAAATCCCTCAAACAATTTCATAGAACTCATGGATAAACCCTTGTCTTTGTAGTATTAAAGGAAAATGTTTCACCATAAATTAAAACATATAGACCCAATTGGTTTTATCTCCAAGGGCATCAAATGAAAATGTTCTATCATAAATAAAAACATAAATATCCAATCAATTTTTTTCTTTTTTTTTTAATTGAACAAAGCAAAAGAATTTACAAGAATAGAGCTACCAGAAGTAGCTGGAGAACATGGCCAGCCAAAAAGCCAGTCAAACTAAACAAAAACAAGAGCTGTCCCATCAGCAACAAAAAAACAGACATACAGGAGCTGAATACAATATAGACATAATTACAAGAGTTGTAAACATTTTTACACTGATCAACTTTATTGTCCAGCTGAAACTTCACAATCTGATCTTTAATCTGCTGTGACTGATGTTTGACCCTCTTATTCTTCAAGACCCATCAATTTTACTTAAAAAACATCCAAAAGAAAAAAATTCCAAGACCAATCAACCCCATAAGAATCATTGAAAAAACCTTCGAAAAATTTCATAGAACCCACAAGTAAACCCTTCTCTTTCCAGCGAAAAAAAAAACAAACACTCACACCATTTAATGCAAAGCATATGAGGTAAGAACATGTCAAAGTATTTCACCTGTTTCCCAATACAATAACGTGACCTATGAATAGACTAGAAACCATCTATTCCTCGCACGCTTCCTTGTCAGCTTTTTTTTTTTTGTTTTTTGATTTCCTTGTCAACTTTTTTTTTTTGTTTTTTGATTTCCTTGTCAACTTTTTTTTTGTTTTTTCATTTCCTTGTCAACCCGTATTCATTATATTGAGGCAACGAGTTCTGGGTGTGGGCATTCTGTGGAGGAGATAGTGTGATTTGTATTCCAGTCCAGCCATGGCGCAGAAGACGGTGTCGGGGAGGGAGTACAAGGTGAAAGACTTGTCACAGGCTGACTTCGGCGTATGGAGTTTCAACTTTCTGAAGTTGAAATGCTTGGTCTCATGGCCTGCAGAGCCGAGTTTGGTAGTGGCAACCATTCAAGGGAGCCCAAATTACAGGCTGCCTTCATATGACCATCCAGACTGCGGTTCTAATCGAGACCCTCACTGCCCTAGGAGCTGAGGTCAGATGGTGTTCTTCCAATATTTTCTTTACTCAGGTATACTTTTATGTAGTTTAATGATCAAATAGTGTAATGATTTTATATGTCATCTGTGTTAAAAAGTGGTATATATATATACTATTAATATTGTCTAAAATTGAATTTTGATTGTTGAACTGAATGATGTTTGAGAATAGTTCTTTCTCACGTTTTTCTTATTCTTATTTTTGTTTTGTATTTGGAGATTTAAGAATGTATTAACTCAACCTCTTATGCTCCACAACCTTGTTTATTCCTATTTCATTCTTTTATGACAACTAACTAAGCCACTCTATAAATTGAGAATGAAATGACAGTCTTCACACTTTTTTGGGGTCACTTAAGGAACACTTTTTTTTTAATTTTTGGTTCTTATTGACTGGTAAACTCTCCTTGCCAAATAACACTCATATTAGATGATGTCACCAAGATGGGTATCTCTTATGTCATTTTCACTTTGGTTTGCAAAGATTTGATGAGCTTTACTTTAGGTGATCATATTATGGATGGGAATCTTTATGCTATTTTTATTCCTATTTCATTCTCTTATGGTTCAACTAACTAAGTCACTCTCAAGGAACACTTTTTTTTTTGGTTCTTATTGATTGGAAACTCTCCTTGCCAGATAACACTCATATTAGATGATGTCACTAAAGATGGGTATCTCTTATGTCATTTTCACTTTGGTTTGTGAAGATTTGATGAGCTTTACTTTAGGTGATCTTATTATGGATGAGAATCTTTACGTTATTTTAATTCTAAGCTTGCATATATATAGCCTACTTCATCTTTGATGATGCCACCAAAGATGGGTATCTCTTATGTCATGTTCACTTGGGTTTACATTTGGTGAGATTTACTTTGGGTGATCTTACTATAGATGAAAATCTTTATGTCATTTTTATTCTAAGCTTGTATATAGTATGCTTCATCTTAGATGATGTCATCAAATATATGTATCTATTATGTTATTTTCACTTGGGTTTATATTTGGTGAGCTTTACTTTAGGTGGTCTTATTATGTGTGGAAATATTTGTCATTTTTATTCTAAGTTTGCATAAAGCCTACTTCATCTTAGATGATGTCACCAAAAATTGGTATCTCTTATGTCATTTTCACTTGGGTTTGCATTTGGTGAGCTTTACTTTAGGTTATCTTATTACGAATGGGTATCTTTATGTCATTTTTATTCTAAGCTTGTTCACCTTAGATGATGCTACTATAGATTAGTGTCTCTAATATCATTTCCTTGTGCCTTCAACTTGGACTTGCAAATTTAATGACCCTCACCTTAAATTATGTCATCATAGATGGATATCTCTTATATGTCATTCTCACTCTTGGATTTATATTTGATCAAATTTACTTTAGATGGTGCTGCTATAGATGGGCATCTTGAATGTTTTTTCACCCTAGATTTGCATATGGTGACCTTCACTTTAGATTCTATCACTATATATGGGTATTTCTTATGGAATTTTTACTAAATTTTGCATTTGATGACCTTCACATTAGATGAGCCTCTAGAAGTGGGCATCTTTGTTATGAACTTTATCTAGCCTCGTCTATATAAGATATTTGGCCTAATTGTACTACTTTATGATTACCACTTACAATTTGAACTTAGGGCACTCAATTTGATTAGTTTAAGATAGTTATTTTATTATTACTTTTTAAGCTTAAGCTTTGATAAGGTAAGTTTATGTAATGTCTCCTTTTTGAAATGGGATAATAAAAATACTAAGAATAAGAATAATAAATTAAAATATTAAAAAATAAAAAATAAAATAAAATTTTACTTTTATCAAAAATCAAGGGACATGTGAAGGGTCATGACTATTGAAGGAAAAAGATGTATAAGAGACACCAAGCAAGGAGAAGTAGCCACCATACAAATAACACATATTTTATTATTTGATTATTACTTTGGAGCATGGAATTGTAATTCATTTATCTTGAGGACGAAACCCCTCATGGTAGGAATTGGAGGACAATTTTTCAAGAGTGTTTTCACAAAAAACATAATGATTGTGCTTAGTTGAGTGATCTTCTAATAGACATTATTAAAATTTCAAGTTAAAAAAAATAAAAAATCTATTTATTGAAAAATCTGATTGGTATTTTTAAAGGAGATATTTAATTGTGGAAATTTGATTAATTATTAGAAATGCCAATTGAAAAAAATATAATTTTTGATCTATATACTAATGTATAGAAATTAAAAATTAAACTTGATTGAATATTACAAAATATTTCCTCTAGGATATTAAAAATTCAAATGAGACATTATAGTTTAAGCTCCATTTCCTTGTAATCTCTTGAAAGTAACCACATTCATTCTCACTACCTTGCCAAATCTACATTGGAGTTGTAGAAAGAGATTTTGTAATCTAGGTGAGGTTACGACTACCTTTGAATGACATTCTAGTGTGGGGCAAGTTTCAATTGCATTCTTAAAATTCATAAATTATGTTAAGAAAATAGCATCCAAAAAAAATTTGGATGGTGTTGTCCATTGAATTCAAAAGTGGAATTTTGTAAAGCTTCGATATCATGGATTTAAAGAAACTTATATTTGCAACACTAAAAACCAATCAAAACCCTAACAAAAAATAAACTTTAGATAAATTGAAGAACATGTAAAGGTTGTGGTATAAAGGAGTGCATTAACAATACCTATTACTCTAGTGGTAAGGTTGTGAGGTAACACATATAGATATACTCAATGGATTATGGAGAATATTTGAAACTTAAGATTGCAAACATTAACAACATAGCTTAGTGATAGATCTCCCCACCCGGCCTCACCCCCCTTTCCAGTTGTAATCAAGAACAATTTAAGAACTTTTTTTGACATTTTAAAGTTTTCAAGTTAAATGTCAAAATATTGCAAAATATCTTAAGTGGATGTTTACACACTAAAAGTAAGAATATTAACTCTCCCACATAAATAGCTGCCCATTTGAAAATATCCAAATTGAACATAATTTTGGATAGTTAAAGCATCACTCTCCCACACTTCAATTTTTTCTTTATCACTGAAAATTAGATTTTAATTTTAATTTAATTTAAATTTTTTCAATAGTTATTTTGGACATTCAAATTAGCCAAAGAGACAAGTTGTTTTATTTATTTACTTTCTATTATAGAGCCACTTTGCCCTCTGCATTTCTTTCGGGTCTGTTTCTACTTTAAAAAGCAACAAGGCTGTCAGATTAGCCAATGTCAATCATTCAAATTTACTTCAACTAAGAGTGGGATAGTTTTTTGAAGGTTGAGTATGTTCAATTATTTTGGCCTTCTTTTGTTATATGATTTGAAAATTCATTTTACAGGACCATGCTGCAGCAGCTATTGCACGCGATAGTGCATCTGTGTTTGCCTGGAAGGAGGAGACGCTCCAGGAATATTGGTGGTGTGTGGAGAGGGCTTTGGATTGGGGTCATGGTGGTGGCCCAGATTTGGTTGTTGATGATGGAGCAGATATCACCCTACTAATCCATGAGGGGGTCAAGGCTGAGGAAGAGTTTTCCAAGAATGGGAAGATTCCAGATCTTGCTTCAACTACCAGTCCCGAGTTTCAAATTATTTTGGGATTGATCAAGGATAGTCTCAAGGAAGACCCCTTGAAGTATCACAAGATAAAGGATAGGTTGGTTGGTGTATCTGAGGAAACCTCTACAGGGATTTACAGGTTGCATCAGATACAGGCTACTGGTTCTCTATTGTTCCCTGCCATTGGTGTTAATGATTCTGTTACGAAGAGTAAGGTATTGATCTGTTTTATGAGCTTCTGTGTTTAGATTTAGTTTTTGGAGCATTGTGGGTTTATCAATGACATATCATTTAGGAGGGAGTTTAGATATAGATATGATTTTGGTGATGGCATTAGGGTGTACTGTATTTTCATTAGATCATATTTGATTTGTACCTTGTTTTCTTTTGCGGTTTGATAACTTGTATGGATGTAGACACTCTCTTGTAGATGGTTTGATGAGAGCCACTGATGTGATGATCGCTGGCAAGGTTGCTGTTGTGAGTGGATATGGAGATGTTGGCAAGGGTTCTGCTACAGCCTTAAAGGGCGCTGGAGCTAGAGTAATTGTAACAGAGATTGACCGGATTTGTGCTCTGCAAGCCCTCATGGAAGGCATCCCTGTTCTTACTCTAGAGGATGTGGTGAGCACTGCTGATATCTTTGTTACAACTACAGGAAATAGGGATATTATCATGGCGGAGGACATGAGGAGGATGAAAAATAATGCAATAGTTTGCAACATTGGTCATTTTAACAATGAGATTGATATGCATGGGCTTGAAACCTACCCTGGCATTAATAAGATAACTATCAAGCCTCAAACAGACCGATGGGTGTTCCCAGAAACAAACAGTGGTATCATTGTCCTTGCAGAGGGTCGTCTCATGAACTTGGGTTGTGCTACTGGCCACCCAAGTTTTTTCATGTCTTGCACATTCACAAACCAGGTATGGTATGGTATTTACAGTGCTAGAATTCCAAAGGCATTGAAATGTCATGTTTTTTATGTGCACTTAAAGTATTGTATTAATGAGTGAATGCTTGTATTCTATGTTGTAGGTTATTGCACAGTTGGAGCTTTGGAATGAGAGGAAAACAGGAAAGTATGAGAAGAAGGTGTATGTGTTGCCCAAGCATCTAGATGAGAAGTTGGCTGCTCTACATTTGCCCAAATTGGGTGCCAAACTTACAAAGCTTTCTCCAAAGCAGGCTGCATACATTAATGTTCCTATTGAGGGTCCTTACAAACCCCTCCACTACAGATACTAATCTAAGCATGGTTTTTCATTATTTGTTTGGTAGGAGAGTTGTTTTGCTCATAGCCAATCCAGGAACACCAACCAATTTCTACATCTTCACTATTTTCTTTTGTGTAGTAAAAAACAAAATCTATTGCATTGTAGGTACTTTCTTATTATAGCATTAGTTTCACTTTTCACTTTAGTTTTAATATAATAAAAAAATTTAGTATCCTTTGTGTCTAGTCAGGCCTCTGTATTTTTAAATTTTGAGCTAATGAAATATTTAAGTGGGAGCATTGATGCAATTCTTGGTTATTGGTTGAGTTTAATTTCATTACGTGATGTAAGTTTTTTTAAGAAACAAATATGTAAAAGTAAAAGAATGTTATTTGATCATTTTGTCAATGAAAATAGTTTAATGAGTGATAGAAAACTTAGTTTAAATTATGAACTAAATCCAAATAAGAATCTTTGTGGTGAATCAAGGATTTGAAGAAATAGAAAGAAAATCTTTAAACTTTCCAAATTCTATTTTCTATCTAGATTTTATATATTGATCAATTTTATTACATACATTTTTTTTTTGTACCAAGATAAGATACACACACTAGCTATAAATTTAGTTATTAAACTAAGGACATGATTCTAGAAAATATATTAAGTTGGAATGATTATTGTCTTTATGATTGTCGTAATGTAAATTCTAATATTTTTTCTATGATCCATAAAATACATTAGTTAGGCCATACAATAGTCAACATACAAATTTAAATGAAAAAAACTAGAATTCATTTTTTTGCAAAAATAAAAAATAAACATAGAAAAAAATTGAGATCAATAACCATCACAATAGAAGACACAATAAGTTTTCCTCAAGGATAACCCAATTTCTTGAAGAAAAATCTAGTAAAAGGTAGGAAAATTATCTCCTTACTATCTAAAATGGAAAATACAATCTTAGGACTCCAAATAGCCTAAAACAACTTAGTTTAGTCCCTAAGATCATAAACAACTTCTTTATGTTGGCACTTGATTTGAAATCATCCTATTATGGCTTTATGTTGTGCTTCTATTGACCCTCATTTCCAATATCCATGCAATTTATTTCCAATCTTATGGTTTTAGCCTCATGTTTGATGCCTTGGTGAAGTTATTTTTTCCAAGAATTATTCAATTAGGTTTAGTGTGTTCATGACAAGGAGATATAGCAAAAAAACTATCATGCTTGTGTATTTTTATCTTTGTTTGCATCGGTTGAGTTTGTTGTTGTAGATTCATGGTGAATGGTCTATTTATAGCCACAAAAAGTGAGTTTTCTTATGTCCATGGCCTTTTGCTATGTTTGTTCATTGACTAGTTATCATTGGTTTTCTTTACTCAACTAATTACTCTCCCATTTATCAAATGATTATGTACATGTTCTTTGTGGATTTATGGATTGACCTAGCAAGTGAAATGATCATCTTGTCATCCACCACAAACGTATGTTATTACATTGAATAATCCAAGGTGGAATCTCTTATGAATATATGTTGAAATATAGAGTGAATTATTATGGTGATAACATCAAACTAAGTATACATATTTTAACATGTTTATGTATTAACCAATGATATAGAAATAAACAAAGAATATAAAATCAACAAACTATAATAATTTAATAAATATTGGATGTAGGTGGAGAAACTATTTTGGAAAAAAAACTCCATCATTAAAGAGAACATAAGTATATAGTTATATTTATCCTATGAGTGCATATAATAAAACATCCCTTCAATTTGACAATATTCCAATACCACATGTTCACTTTTACTAACCCATAAATCTTATATTCAATGCATACAATTTATAGAGAAGAGTTGAGGGGAAACTAGAAGTGGATTTCTAAAGCCATGACATCTCAAAAGCATGGTATGGAAAAAAATCCAATGCATACATGAATAGAAATGTAACTACTTAAGTATCTTTGACCATGTTGGTGATTTGAACTATAGACCCCAAATCCCTGGGTCTAATAATCTTCTTGGTACATCAAGGGTGTCAAACCTACGAAGATCACCACAAACCTATCTTCAGTTTGGGCAACTAAGGACCAATGATTGAGGTGGGTAAGATCTCCTTCACTTCTGGCTCTATAATACGAAGGAGGGTTTTTCCCAAGGTATTGAATTGATGGTTGAAAGACTAAGCCAATACCTAAGTACAATATTTGACCATACCCAATGCACAATGTATCCCACTATTGATGTCATTATATACCTATATGCTAGGTTGGAGATGTAAGCATGAGCACCTAGTTAACAAATAATATGCCATACAAGTGTTTGAAGATGTGTTGTATGATAACCTCTTAGATGTTATAAACATTCAGACATGGAATTAGAACACACAAAAAAATAAAAAAAAATTGTTTGAATTGATATGTTTAGAGTGTGTTGAGGATGATGTGAAGAAGTTAGTTACAAATTGGTGCCTTCATCCATTGGGCGACAGTTTTTTAATGCATTCAAACATATGCGTGAATAAAAAGTTAGGTGATATATTAATCAATATATCACAAAAACACTATGTTCGTTCATAATGCAAAAGCAAGTTGGGATCTACATATATATTTAGATAAATAATGAATCATTGAGGAATTTTAAGTGTGTCTTAGTTATTTTTAAGCACACCCATACACTTCTTTACTATGTTGAAAAGATACCATGCAAAGGTTTTGCAAGGATTTTATAGACTTCCAACTGAAAAACTAAACAACATACATCATAAATGCATACCGTGCACATAAGGAGACACTCACCTAAGGTTGATTATTCCATTAATCAATTGATCTTCAATGCTTACAAATGTTATCATAGGCTTGGGAAAGAACCCAAATTATTACAATAATAAAATAGCTACAGCCCAAATTGGAAGTTGAAACCGTAGGACTTCTTGTAAGTATTTTTGTTTTTTTAATGTCTCTGCAACCTCCCCAATAAAAATTGTTATCCTCTTTTGTTTTGAACTTTTAGAAAATGGAAACCTAGAGTCAAATGTACCCACAACCATGTTGCCAACAAAATGGTAAATTGAAAACCCTAGTTGCAACCTCATCCAATGTCCAAATGACACATTTCTTTTGCAAATCTGATATGAAAGTCAGGAGGCATAACTAAACATTCCCTAACCAATACCACACATTTGCAATGAATGACCTATAAGGTTGATTGCAAGGAACAACAAAAATGCCCATGAAATCTACTAGAAATGGTGAGTTGAAAGTAGATCATGTCAAGAAAAGGTTTTGTAAACATTAAATGTGGCATGGGTGTCATGTAACCCATCAAATCCATGTCAAAATAACTTACATATCCATAGGGAAATCGTCTAGTTCTAGTTCAAACAATTATTGTGGTGGTTGAGCCTTGATGAGGGTAGCTAAAATTGGTTTTCGGTATTTTTTCTTGTTGTGGGATTTTGACCCCCATATGGATGTATAAATTTTACCTCATGTGAATATGGCATGAGGGAATATCCTCAAGAAGTAAATCACATTACCACAGGTAGTGAGAAAAATGGAAAATGGCTTGAAGTCTACCTATGGAGATTCAGGCCCTATCCACCATTGCAGGGAATTGACCCCCAAGCATACAAATCTAAAATCATTTGCTTCTCTCACAAAGGTTCAAATGATATTAAAATACCTGCAACACTCTCCTACAAGAATCTAGATTCAACTGGGTCATAAGAAATGTGAAGCATCCTAATAGACTCAAAAATCCCACAAACCATCTCTTGTGGAAAAAATTGCTTCATGTGTCCACTTGTAGTATTTTGACCCTATCGGGTCAAGCATACTTCCAAATATTATAGTTTTTAACTTATTCATTTTGGGAACAAACTTGTTTGAGAAGGACCTTTAAGTGAACATGTGAAAGAAAGTTCAACAAGTAAATAAGGGTAGTTTGGATGGAAAATCTTGTAAATTTTTCAATGAGAACAAGTTTCCCGCATTGTGGGAAAACCCAAGTGAATAGGATAAAGCTAGAAAGGTGAAGTTCATTTGACCCATGAAAACACACAAAACCCACACTTAATCATTTTTTCATAATTCAAATCCTGGTACAAGAAGATGACCTAACTAGACAGTTAGAAAAAAATCTGTTTGAATTGCACCTTTGCATGTAAGATGCGTTCATCTAGATGGAAGACAAAAAACTTGCATGAGCATAATTTTTCCCCTTAGTGAATTTCACAAAATTTCAAGACGAATCCAAACCTAATCTTTCATGTTATACCCTTTGGGGCTAAGAAAACCAGCCCTAATAGTATGTCAATCAATTATAGCTTTTAGAAAATATGGCTAAGACATGAAAAAAAGACACAAAATTTTGAGGTTCCAATATTGGCTCTTACTAGGGAAGTGTGTCTATTACAAATACAACAAGGATTCAAATATCTAGGCAAACCAAAAGGAAAAAAACAAGACGTGATTGACTCTTAGAAGGCACAAATTATATACAAGGAAAAAATCAATCAAATCAAGCTATATACAAAAGTTCTTAGAACCTTACCTTTAGGAGAAATAATGCTTTAGGTATTGACCATGAACTAGTATTTAGGAAGAATTTGATATATCAAATAAATTATTTATTTTTTATATGACTTGAATTGTAATTTTTTCATATTTTTTGTAAAATATCTAGACAATATTGACATAGAATAGATAATCCTTCTCAAAAGAAATAGTATTTTGCAACTCATTTTCTTCTTTTGATTGTATACGACTTAATTCTAATTTCTCAAATTAATCTAAATGATGGAAAAGCATTGATATCTCCACATATTTGATATTGAAATGTGGTCCCCATCATCACCAGAGATGGTGGTCCTTCATGGAAAAAAGTACGATGGAAAAAACATCATGTTAACATTTGTTGTGTGTGTCCTATCACTATAGCTAGTAGAACTAATCATGGTATGGCATTGTATGAACTAGGTAAGCTATTTTTTATGTTATGGTATCATAGGCATGCTATTTTATGGGATGAGTAGCTATTTTTATTCAAGTTTCATAACTGATATATGTTTTGAATTAAAGGGTTTTAAATTGATTTGATCTAGACTGATTCACCTCCCCTCTCAGTAGATTGTGTGCCCTTCACAGTGATCAACTATGACTATTCTAATGAGCCCCTATTCAATGTCACCTCACTGCATAATCCAACTCACTAGGAGAATAATAATTAAATTTTTACTCCTCCCTAACGTGAGGTATACAATTCACCCTATCCATGATTCTTCAAGATATGCATACAATTACCTAATATTTACTATAATTAAATAAAGTACTAAATTTTAGGAGATTAGAAAGTGAAAATCACGTAATCCTAATGGAGAGAGGCATGGTGATGAATGAACAATATATTGTACCTTTTGATCCCTATTTTGGGAACTATCATTTTAAATATAATGATCTTACATAGACAAATATCCATTCTAGTGTTGAAAGGGTTTTCAAACAACTTGATAGGGCCATGTTGTTAGGTCAATTAATTTTTAATTTTGTTTGTTATTTTTAGTTGCTACAGTTTGTACAATCATGTTCAAATTTAACCTCTTAGATCATTTTATTATCTACTTTTACATTGAGCGGCAAGCTATCATACACATGGTAAAAAAGAACATAGTTTTTTCCTTAATACCTCTTTGTTGAGTCATCAACCCACTTTGGTGCATATCTAGAGTATTAGGAACATGGAGACATATCTACCTCATTGAATTGGTTGGATTTAATTGTGAAATTAGGTAGGAAGAATGATATATAAGATAATTATTTATTTTTTATATATGACTTGGATTGTACTTTTTCATATTTTTTGTAAAATATCTAGACAATACATATTGACATAGAATAGATAAAGTTTCTCAAAATAGATAGTCTTTTGCAACTCATTTTCTCATTTTGATTGTATACAACTTAATTTTAATTTCTCAGATTAATCTAAATGATGGAAAAGCATTGATATCTCCACATATTTGAAATGTGGGCCCCATCATCACCAGAGATGGTGATCCTTCATGGAAAAAAGTACAATGGAAAAAACATCATGTTAACATTTGTTTTGTGTGTCCTATCACTATAGCTAGTAGTTAATCATGGTATGACATTGGATGAACTAGGTAAGCTATTTTGTATGTTATGGGATCATAGGAATTCTATTTTATATGAAGAATAATCACTATTATCGTGTAACCATAGGGACTACTAGCTATAGTGGTTGAACCCATATTTCTATAAAGTAAAATCCAACAACAATATAGAACACATCTTATAAAAGATGAACAAAACTTGTGATGGAACTTGGGTATTGTGGTTGGGTATTATTCTATTTAGTTCATGCTCCATGGTGTATTTCAACCTACACATGTTTTGTTTATATTTTGCAAAATGTCTTATGCAAACATTTCCCTCAAGCAAAAGAAAAATCCAATAGAAGGTGTTGACATGGAAACTATACCAATCACACCTGATCTTGATTTTATTAACACCAGTTCATCCTAAATCATCTCTCTACTAATCATTTAATTAAATAATCTCTATTTAATTAAATTCATCACATTTCATCTCTTAATTAAATAAATCAATTTTATCTGATCAAGTCATCATCTCCTATTATTTAAATAAATCATCTTTTATTTAATTAATCATATAGTCCCTCTTTTAATTAAATAATTCATTTTATTTAATTAATCTCTAAATTCATTCCATTAAATTAAATAAATTAATCTTTATTTGATTTAATCGAACACCATCTTCTTTAATTAAATAAATCAAAATCTTTATTTAATTAAGTCTAAATCATTTTCCTCTCATTTTGATTTATTTCAATCCAAAAATCTAAATCAAATAGTCAAATCAGCTAATCCCTCATTAAATTAATCAAATCCTGATTAATATAATCCTAATCCATCAAATCCTCTAGCTTTTGCCACTTGCTCATGAAAATCAATTTATCAATTTATTAAATCATCTATTTTTTTTCAAAAAGGCATCAATGGTTGTTATATTCCCCAAATTTGAAAAATCCCTCCAAAAGGGTTTGTACATCCAACAAAGCATTTAAAATCTCTTACATGTCCTTTTCTTGAGCCATGTGGCATTAACTTCACCTTTCACCTCATCCTTCAAGCCATCTTTTGAATTTGAATCTCCCCCCTCTTTGCACATTCTCCAAAATGTGCTCAAGCTTCCTCCATTCACATCTTAACAAGTTGCACTTGCCCATTGGATGTTGAATGATCCCACATTGCTTCATTTTGCTCATTCTTCCATCTTGTTCTTCTATTTATAGAAGGCTTTCCTTCTCATTTAGGATCCACAACTTAGAGAAAAGTTACTCTCTTCACATTGAGAGCTAATTTTATCCATTTCATATCAAGTGTTCATCATTTTCATGGTTTCATAGCAAGGTTATGCCAAAATTTCATCAAGGAGCTTCAATCATCCACAAATCTTCATCAAAGCTTGCATAGGAGTTGGGAAAGGACCAATTTCCACATCAAATTGGCACCAATTCCCCCATGGCATTGAGAGTTTGCACGTTTAAATAGGATTTCAATTACTTTCTTTGCTTTGTTCTTCAATTTATTTCCTATTCAAGCATTGTAGATGAATTTCATGGGGAATCTTGATTCTTACTTGCATTTGATCTAATAATGTGTTTGTTTATTGTGTTTTGTAGGTACTAGGATCTTGGTTCTACATAAGGTAGCGCAAAAGACATCCTAAAACTATAAAACAAATATAAAGACATCATAAATGAAATGAATCAATTAAGAAAGACCTAAATTTTGTTGAGAAAGTGTGTCTCAAACTCACTGGTGAAACCTTGGTTTTGTTGCTTAGACCTTTGAAAGTGATGGATTCTGCTTGTACCGTTGTACAGTTGGATGTTTGTAAGAGAGGAGCAGTAGCACTGTGTACCGCCATACCGCGAGAGCCCTGTAACTGACTAGCGGTAGTGCAGTATACCGCCATACCACGGGGGTCTCTTGATTGTCTAGCGGTAGCGTGGGGTACTGCCATACCTCGGGGGTCCTTTGGCTATTTGGCGGTAGTGCGGTGTTACTGCCACCCTACAGCTGTGTTGAATACTTTCTACGGTGGTGCGGTGTTACTGCCACACCGTGATAGGACTTGGAAGAGGTTGTTGTAGTGCGGTGTTGTTGCCGTCGACCCGCGAGGGTCTGTAGATGGTGCTTGCGGTAGAGTGGTGATCTAGAAGAATGGTAAACCACGGTCCCACGGAGACTTGTAATATGGCTTGCGGTATGGCGGTTAAGCTTGGAAGCAACAAGCAGAGATGAAACAATACGGTGGTCAAACAACGATGAACAAGTGGCGTGCTTCATTTGTTGATTTCACATCATTGTTGTGAATCAATGATTCTTTGGACCAACATTTATAATTTGGAGCCAATAGTTTTAACACCTAATAACCATGTAATTGCATTGTAAATTCTAATTTCTCATTGGTTGGAAAATCGGTGCTACAACATGGAGTTGTTTGGCCGACCTGAGGGGTGAGAGTTAGCCGATATGGTAACTGCTAATTGACGGTTTGTCTTCTATAACGACTAGAAACTAAATTAGTATGTTTCCATGCATGGTATCCTGAAGAAGAATGTGAACCTAAGTGGCTATGAGGCTGTGTTGGCTAAAAGGCTAGTTGTGTGAGTGGGCTAGTGAAATGAAATGAATCTACATTGTGTACTATGTGAGGGTGTTGTAACAATGCGAGGATTTTGAACAATGTTGTTGTCTACATTCTTCAGATGGACAATATGTAAACTCTAGAAGAGCATAGCTGTGAGATTGTATTGTAATTGTTGTTGTTGTTGATTAATACAATTGAGCTGAGTGTTTTGGAGGGTGGGGTTTTTTTACCCGAAAGGGTTTTCCCCACATAAATTTACGTGTTCATTTGTTTTTCTTTCATGTTGGTTGGTTCTATAATTTGAATCGGTGCATAAGTGTTGAATTTGGTTAAGTTTGCATGTTCTTTTCTCATAAGAGTTAATGATGGAAATCAACTATGCCAGTTTCCGCTTTATGGCATAGTAGTACGTGTCTTTAAGGAAATTTGAAGGAATTAAAATCACTAAAGGCACTGTTGTTCTTAGATGTTTCCTTCTAAGATGACACAATTATTCCCTACAAGTGGTATCAGAGCCTTCTTCTAGTTGTTGGTTCTGGGTATTTCTCCTGTGAAGATTTCTTAGTCTAACATGCTTGAAGAAATCTAGAGGAATCGGCTGATAATTGACCCTTTGGTGAGTAAAAGTTCTTGCTCTTTTGAGACAACACGCAACATGAAATACATTGAAGATGGAGAAATTGGATTTGATCATATTGTAATGATGTGGTCTGAGGTTCCTAGTTGGCAGCAAATGATCCTAATGCAAGGGGTGTGAGTTTACGTTTATGGTTGTGTTGCAGCAGAGCGTGGTTCATATTGGGTGTTTGTGTGAGGGGCTCCCTGATGGTATGGAAATGCTTGGGTTTTTTTCAGCCATGGAGTATTGTGCTTGTGTTGGGTGCTTTGACTTGGCATTAAAGGCATTGTTCTCTATTACCCTGATTGCATAAAGGCTATGAAGTTGATCTTTGGGTGGTCTGAAAACTTCTAAATAGCCTGGCTCTCTCGTATGCATGTGCATGTTGATGGTTATGGAATTGATCTGGGATGGGCCTGGAGTTCCTATACTACTTGTTCCTTTTAAGGATTCCTTGTACTTGCATGGCTCAGATTCATGTTCTTTGGTTTTGAGGGTTTTATAGATTTCCATTTAAAGAATCTATGGTTATGCATATTCATGTTATTCCATTGTTCTGGTTAACTGTGATGGTTGTGTACAGACTCTTGAGTCGTCCAAATGTGCAGTGGATATGGGTGTGCATGGGTGTTTTATAAACACGGTGGCTTTGTAGGTTTTGCATGATCAAGAAAAACTTGTGTTTTTTGTGGAGCTGTTGGTAAAAACTATTTTCTAGACCCTGGCAGTTTGGGGCATCGCTGGATGAGATAGTTGTAGTTCTACATGTAAGTGTTTCTTACTGGTTTCCTAGAATTTGGTGCTTGAGTTGTGGACATTGGAAAATAAAATTTGGTTATGATCTGGTGTTTTAGTCAAATTGTCTACATGTTGCTCTCTTTCAAATCTCAGTTTTGCTTTTTCATTGCGATGATGGGTGTGCACTTTTGTTGTGATTGATCTTCGAGTTATGTGATTGGTGGATTATCTACCCATTGGCTATAGTGAGATAACTCAGAAGTGGACTGTCTATATCCATGAGGTTGATTCAGCGTTGGTGCAGATCTATTAGCTAGCCATATATGTGGTCACTTGTACATTGGCGTAGTTGCTTCTAGATGAGAGGAAGGATGGCATTGAGTACCTGAATAGTCAGCTATAGGGACCTATAGCATGTGTATCACAATGTCATGGAGAGCTTGATACACATTTCAGTGTAAGATTTTGACAGTGATAGTGTGGTCTATGTGATTTGGAGATCATGGTTTTTTTTGGCACTGTTGTCAAATGGACATGTTGATGATTGTACCTAAATTTTTTTAGATCAGCAGATGTTTGGTCATAATGCTTGGAAAGCTTGAATGTCACAATTCAATGGGAGCTTTAGCAGTGATTGTGGGTTCATCACCTGGTGGTGAATGATCTTCTTTAGTGTTGCATATGTTACTAGGAGGGACTCTTAGATCCTATTGTTGTAGATGGATTCTTTCGCATTTGCATGGACATTATTTGAGGATGTGCAACATCTTGGAACCATGGAGGACGTTTGGAGTCTTTGCCTGAGGTGTTGGTGGTGCTTGACAAGTGATGTATTTAAGATCTTGTTTGTTTTATGTCATGGTATACTCTTGCTTATGCATTAGAGTTTTGACTTGTGCATTGCTCTTGAGACATTGGTTTCTTCACTTGGAGCCTGGTATCTCCTAAGAGGGGATGGAAAGATCATGATGCCATGATAAGTTCTTGATTCAGATGATTGGAGCTTTGACAGTGGTTTGGTAATTCTTTGTGTTTTGGGTGCATTGGTCATATGCTTGAGAACTTCATGATAGTGCAATGATGCATTTGGAGTTTAGCATGAGATGATTGTTTGTAGGTGCTCATGGATACATGAAGAATAAGGTTAGGTTGTATTTCTCTTATGAGAGAAGTGTTGTTGATGGTTACTCTTGATGAGTTTTCAGCAGAATGTCTGAGGAGAATTCACTTTTTGTTGAACATGAGTTCAATGGATACCAATGAGGAGATTGCTCTTGGATGAGACATGGTGGCTTGTATATCTTGGAAGAGCATTTTTTCTTTTCCCACTCTTGGTCTACTTGACAGTGAGGTCTTTTTGAGAGGTCTTTCAGAGGTGTTTTATGCTTTCTTTCATGATATGTATCTTGAATTTTTTTTTAATGGTTTTGGAGGATTCATAGTGGAAGATGGACATCTCCTTGAGTTTTTTTTTGTTATATCATTTTTTGATGAGAACTGGTAGGAGATAGTTATATGGGTTGATTTCTTGAGATGGAAATAAAGTAGTTTGATCTTCTTTGAGAGGCTTACATCCATGATTGATTACATGTTACATATGTTAAGATCTTGGTGATTGAATAGTTGAGTGTTGTTGTGGCTTTTCCTTTGGGATGTGAAGGAGATCATACTTGAAACAACTGGATTTTAGAGATGTATGTAGAAGGATGTTCTACAGGTATATGTTGTGCAAAGTTTCTCTCTTTGGTCTTGGTTGTCTTCCTAGAAGTTTGACTTCATTTTACATTGGTTTGAGATTTGGTCAGAGCTTTTGTTTTCACTCAATTTTTTTGAGTGGTAACTTGGAAATTTGTTATCTCTTTCCTATGTTGGGTGTTGAAGGACTTGGAAGAGCTCTGGAAGAGTATTGAGAGAAATGATTCTTGTAGCAGTTAGTTGTAGGTTGTGCATATCATTGTGGATATTTCCTTGGTACTATGTGGTTACACTTTCTATGTGCTATCATTGGTAGACTTGTTATGCCTTTTGATCTTTCAGATTTGGCATTACCCATGCAGTGGGAGTACCTAGATGTATTTGGTCTTTTTTTTACTGGTTTATGCATGGTGCTTGTATCTGTGGTTGATGGGTTGGTTGTGTTGCTGGCATGGGTCTACTAATGAGGATACCTTGAAGGTATGTGAGATTGGATGGAATAGCACGAGCTGTGGGTGCTATTTTCAGTCGTGTGGGTTAATCAATTGGATGGGAGCAGACAATTTTCTAGTTGCTATTCTAGCTGATGTTCTTTCTTGTTTCTAGAGAATGACTTCACAGTTGTATTTTGTTTGAGGATTTGAAGTTGATATTGCTTTTGTATAGCATGTGAGCATAGTGAAGTGGTGGCAACATGTTATAGTCTTTGCTATCAGTTGGATCTGGTGCTTGTGTTCTATAGACTGGTGCATATACGCCTTGGCTCATTTTTGTCATGTAGTGGATGGATGGAACTGTTGCCTGAGTTGGTGGACATCTTGGATGTTGGTGCAGTTGTCTTGGCTAGAGCACGAGAGCATTGTTCGAGTTTCTTATTATTGCATGAATGGCTATGGTATAATGTTTTTGAAGGTTGGAGAGGGGTTTAGTGAGTTCTTCGTCAAGTGGGAGATTATTGAGAATGTGTGTCTCAAACTCACTGGTGAAACCCTGGTTTTGTTGCTTAGACCTTTGAAAGTGATGGATTATGCTTGTATTGCTGGATGTTTGTAAGAGAGGAGTGGTAGCACTATGTACCGCCATACCATGAGAGCCTTGTGACTGACTGGTGATAGTGCGGTATACTACCATACCGCGGGGGTCTCTTGGTTGTCTAGTGGTAGCGTGGGGTACCGCCATACCTCGGGGGCCCTTTGGTTGTCTGGAATAGTGCGATGTTACCACCACCCCACGGTTGTGTTGAAGACCTTCTACAATGGTGTGGTGTTACCACCACACCATGATAGGACTTGGAAGAGGTTGTTGTAGTGCGGTGTTGTTACCGTCGACCCAAAAGAGTCTGTAGATGGTGCTTGCGGTAGAGCGGTGATCCGGCATAATGGTAAACCGCGGTCGCATAGAGGCTTGTAATATGGCTTGCAGTATGGCAGTTAAGCTTGGAAGCGACAAGTAGAGATGAAACAATGTGGTGGTCAAACAGGGATGAACAAGTGATGTGCTGACACATGACATGGAGTCATTTGTTGATTTCACATCATTTTTGTGAATCAACAATTCTTTGGAACAACATTTATAATTTGGAGCCAATATTTGTAACACCTGATAACCATGTAACTGCATTGTAAATTCTAATTTCTCATTGGCTGGAAAATCGGTGCTACGACATGGAGTTGTTTGGCTGACCTGAGGGGTGAGAGTTAGCCGATATGGTAACTGCTAATTGACGGTTTGTCTTATGTAATGACTGGAAACCAAATTGGTATGTTTCCACGCATGGTATCCTGAAGAAGAATGTGAACCTGAGTGGCTATGAGGTTGTACTAGCCGAAAGGCTGGCTGTGTGAGTGGGCTAGTGAAATGAAATGAATCTGCATTGTGTGCTATGTGAGGGTGTTGTAACAATGTGAGGATTTTGAACAATGTTGTTGTCTACTTTCTCCAGATGGACAAGATGTAAACTCTAGAAGAGCATAGCTCTGAGATTGTATTGTAACTGTTGTTGTTGCTGATTAATACAATTGAGTTGAGTGTTTTGGAGGGTGGGGTTTTTTTTACCCGAAAGGGTTTTCCCCATGTAAATATGTGTGTTCATTTGTTTGTCTTTCATGTTGGTTGGTTCTGTAATTTGAATCGATGCATAAGTGTTGAATCTGGTTAAGTTTGCATGTGCTTTTCTCAGAAGAGTTAATGAGGGAAATCAATTGTGCCAGTTTCCGCTTTATGGCATAGTAGTACGTGTCTTTAAGGTAGTTTGAAGAAATTAAAATCACCAAAGGAACTGTTGTTCTTAGATGTTTCCTTCTAAGATGACATGATTATTCCCTATAAATTTGAAAGAATTCTGATACATCAACTAAACTTGTGCACTTGTGCATATTGAAAAAATAATGTGTATTTCAACTTACAAATTTCTATATATAGAATAAAATCCTAACATAACAAATCAAAGCTAATAATTTCTATATAATAATACATAGCATAAGATTAGGTAGCCACTTTAGTTAAGGCACAAATAGTTCCATTATATCAAGAGAGAGGTTGTGAAATCTATCAAGGCCTTTGATATAGCCTTGAATAAAAATAACTTCTTTTATTGACTCCACCAACCTTAACTGAATACAACATTGTCTACATCTTTTAAACAAATTATCAATCAATATATGAATCAACTAAGAAAGGCTTAAATTTAAAAGACTTCTTAGAAATTATCAACTACACTTGTATAGGCTGGAAAACACAATTTTGATTTCAACTTGTAATTTTTTATATACAAAATCAAATCCTAATACAATAAATCAAATCTAATAGTTTATATACAACATTACCAAACATAAAATTAGGCAACCACTTTAATTGGGGCTACAATTAGGTGCATGGAGCTCAATTACATCAAGAGAGCTTGTGAAATCAAATAAGGGGTTCTATGGAATCGAGGATGGATGTTAAGAGGTGTCATTTTATTTTTATTTGAAATGAGACGTGTGGACATCCATGAATTTTTCAAGAAAGTGATTAACTTAATGGGTTATACAAACTCATTTGGTTTTAACTTTAAAGGCCTCAATTTATTTTATATAGAGAAGAATTATTACTTGGTGTATTGAGAATACTTATGTGATTGACTTAATGGGTACATATCTAATGTGCTTTACCTACAAGGGTATTTGGTAGAATATTTTCAGGACCCAAAGGGCACCATGAGAGGCATTGAAGAGATCCCTCAAACAATTTCATGGAACTCATGGATAAACCCTTGCCTTTGTAGTATTAAATAAAAATGCTTTACCATAAATTAAAACATATATAGACCCAGTTGGTTTTACCTCCAAGAGCATTCAAAAGAAGATGTTTTCAATATCTAGAGGGTTTCATGAGAACCATTTGGAAAGCCCATAAACAATTTCCTGGAAATCATAGATAAACTTTAACCTTTATAATATCAAATTAAAATGTTCTATCATAAATAAAAACATAAATATCCAATCAATTTTACCTAAAAAAACATCCAAAACAAGATTTTTTCAAAACCCATCGACCCCATAAGAATCATTGAAAAAACCTTCAAAAAATTTCATAGAACCCACAAGTAAAACCCTTCTCTTTCAGCCAAAAATATCTCACACCATTTAATGCAAAGCATATGAGGTAAGAATCTCTCAAACGTTCCCAATAAACAAGAGACTTGTTTCAGCTGGTTTGGTTGTTGGGTTTGGTTCATGTAATGAATTTTTGGTATGAAAGGTTTAGTTAAATTAACAATGGATGAAAAATAAATTCAATGAAAGAGTACATATATGTTCATATATTATTGAAATTGATAGTTGTTGGGTTTGGTTCATGTAATTAATAATAAGCTTTAAATTTTTTGTAAAATTAAAAGTCTATTTTTATCACTGACTATTCACAACACCAACCAGTAGGAAAAAAGATAAAAGCATATTGTATTTATTGAAAACCTACCAATTTAATATAGACTATATAGATTCAGTGATCAACATTTAAATTCTAGTTTTTCATTGGTGACATTGTCAATGTCAAGACAAAAAAGTTGAATTGAATGAATGCATAAGTATCCTGGCGGCAGGAACTAATAAAAGTATATTAAGTAAGGGTAAAAAAAGCAAAAGAAATATGCTTATATGATCAACGATGTGACCTATGAGAATGGCTGGGCTTAACTAACGCATTCTAAGCATTGACCGTTTAAGTAGCTGGCGTGGGGCCCTCCTAACCTGTCGTCTTCATATGCAACAAATCTGATTAGTCTTCATTTGACAGCGTACTTTGCCCTATGCCAAAATGGCAGCTTTGGAACAGGGTATGGACGTCCTTCAAAGCATAATGGAAGCACTATTTTTGTCAGATATGAGAGTTGGAAATGCTTTAGTAGACATGGCACGTGATCTGTTTGACAGAATGTCTCTCAGAATTGTTTATAGAATGCCACGAATGTAGGATATACAAAATGTCGAAGCATAGACAAAGCACCTGAACTGTTTGACAGAATGCCTAAAAGCACACATTAAGAGAATTTATTGAATGTTATCATAAGCATGCATGCTTCTATGCAAAGAAGACAAGAAAAATAGTTTTTTGAATGAATTTAGATCTATGAACTTTAAGGGATGGATTTGCTCTTGATAATTTATTTAGATAGTTTCTTTCTTAGAATTTATTAGATCTCATCTCACTTTTAGGTTTTTTTTTTCATTTCAATGATATTCAGTTATAAAACTTGTTAGTTTCTTTGGAAACATTCAGTCTCTTATTTCATGTCAAATGAAAAGTATTTCTTTTGCAATTAAATTTAATATTTCATTTTTCATTTTGTTGGGTTATCTCTACTCCCAACAACCTTGCTCTTTTTCCTCCATCTTAGAGTTGAGTAACTCATGTCTATGTACCACTCTTATCCTTCTTCTACCATTTTCTTTCTTCATCTTTCTAATGGTTGAAGTTAAACTAATGAAACCACAATGATAAATAAGTATTGCTTATTGATGCACTACAAAAGACTAACTTTTGAACTTTAGCTTTCTTACTACTTGCATCAATAGAGTAGTTGCAAGATCAATCCATAACCAATCTCGAAATTAAACCTAAAATTTTATCCTTAATGGCCCATTAGACCCTTAGTTTTAAACCATGCTTTGATACCATATAGGATAACCCAATGGACTTGGCAAAAGTTAGACTATTTATTTAATTGAACTTCTTAAGTTTTTGCCCACATTATATAAAGGAATGTAGTCTTACAACATTAATAATCCCCACGAAAGTCATCCAAAAATTCTCTTGGATCGACATACTTGGATTTTTGGGTTTGATAATAATATTGAGCTTCGACGTTGATGTCTAGGTCTAAAAACGTCCTTATTCTATCTTAACATGGGGTGACATTTGAGAGATGCTTCTTATGACAAGATTAATTTGGGTTGAACCATCAGATTTTAATAGAATCAATATGGAACATGTGGCCAACTTCAATTGGTACATTCTCACATTCATGAAATCCCAATCATATTTAACATTTAATTCAATTATGCTTATAGATGTGAAAGCATTTTATACAACCTAGTTTAATAAGGTGTCTAGGTCTAAAAAATTAATGGCCTTACATGTGTAGGCTTAGTGGATGTACGAGTCATATAAAACATTACGAACACATGACACCCACCCAATTGTAAGGCTTCTTGACTCTCAACATCTTAGGCACAAATTTTTTATCTTGATCCTAATTTATTTGGGGTCTTGGTTTTTTAACTTAAAAGGTTTATCTCTAGAGTTCCACGAACCTAAGTCACCTACTAACTTTGACTAATTTGTGCACTCAAGTTTGAACTTACTAACAGTTATCTTCCAACCCTCATCTATCTATGAACACATGTGTGAAGATTCACTCTATTAGATTAGTGGATATAGATTCAAATGGGGCATCGATAGTTAGAAAATCCACTAGTACTTTCCACAAATGTGGGAACTTTGAGTGAATTCTAACATGCTCAAGCTCTTAATTTCAAAAGTAGTATGACATTATGAACAATAGCATACCATGGACATAATCATCCTTAAATTTTATAACTTATTAGATCACTCAATTTCAATCTTGAAATGTGATTATACTCAAAATTTCCTATAGATGTGGGTATTTATAAATTTGATTTTACTCAAGAACTTAGGTTTGGATTTGACACTTCTTTGTTGCTATAAAACCTATTGGGTATGAGGCTCCTTGTAATTTTAATTTAACATAATGTCAATTCTAGTCTTTAACAAGGGAAATATTCATATTTCCACTCAGAGGATAGGCATCACTGCATACTTAACTTTGGTCAATCAATGACCTAGATTTCACTTGATAAAGTAATGAATAGGGTTTTGTCTTGACTTAAGACTCTTGCCAAGGCTTCTTTCCTCTTGAGGACATGTTTCCATTAGATATTTTCTCTAAGATAGATCCATGATCAAGAATTTTCTTGAGGAACTGATGATTAGGAGTTATTAAGACTTGGAAAGAAAAATAGGCTTCAATATTACAAAAGAAGCTAGTCTCAAAGGATAGTTTTGATATATAAATTCTCATGGAGGAACTCTAGGACTTATTATAATTAATTCAATTAACAACCTCGCATACTAAATTATTTAGACTTTAGATCATTGAATCATGCAAAGAGCCATAGGATAGTGGTTTTAATCTCTAGGCTATTAGAATTTACCTCAAAAAGTTTTGTTAATTCTTTCTTTGATGATTTATCCATGGGATTTACATAGTTAGCTCTTGTTAGTGAATGGATTTTTCCTTTGAAGATAGCTATGGAAAATGACTCAAAATTCCTAGGAAGAAGGACTAATAGTTGGAGAAGTTGCCATTGAATTGACAACTTTCCTCTGAATTTTAGAGGTACAACTCCCTCTTATGATATGCAATGAATGGAAACACAGGATATGC